>SJXO01008295.1:39091-88092 GCA_006408615.1 Connochaetes taurinus
TTTTCCTTCTAATAACACCTAATCTTGAGTGAAGAGGTAATACAGTTTGCTATTCCTGTCTTTTTTAATTGGAGTATACTTGCTTTACCATTTTTGTTAGTTTCTGCTCTATAAGAAAGTTAATCAGTAATACCTATACATATGTCCATTCCTTTTAGATTTCTTTCCCATTTAGGTAACCACAGAACACTGAGTAGAGTTCCCTGTGTTATACATTAAGTTCTCATTATTTACCTGTTTTATACATAGTAGTATATGTAAGTTAATCCCAATCTCCCATTTTAACCCACTGCCACCACCACCCCTTTGGTAGCCATCAGTTTGTTCTCTACTTCTGTGTTTCTATTTCTGCTTTGCAACTAAGTTCCTCTGTACAATTTTTCTAGATTTCACATATAACCAATATATGATATTTGTTTTTTTCTTTTTGACTTATTTCACTATGTATTACAGTATCTAGGTCCATCCACAGGAAATATAGATCAATGGAACAAGATAAAAAGTCCTTAGATAAACCCAGGCATGTAGGACCTTAGTTCCCTGACCTTGGATCAAACCCATGCCCCCTGCAGTGAAAGCACAGAGTTTTAACTACTGGGCCTCCAGAAAAGTCCCCCTAATAGCTTCTTAAATATCTCTCTTGTGTGTGAGTTGTATTCACATTGGATTTGGGGGAAAAAATGAGAAGGCGATGTTCTCCCTGTGATAGGTGGTTTTTTATCTCAGAAGATGTCCTGATTCAAGTTCAAGATTCTTGATTCAGTGTTTACAAATAACTTATTCAACTGAGTACAATAAAACTGAGAACGAGCCACATGTTTCTTGTAGCTGTCACAAAACTTACTAGAGCCAACATAATGAATAATAAGAGGGCTTTCCTTGTAGCTCAGCTAGGAAAGAATCTAGCTGCAACACAGGAGACCCCTGTTTGATTCCTGGGTTGGGAAGATCCCCTAGAGAAGCATTAGGCTATCCACTCCGGTATTTCTTGGGCTTCCCTGGTGGCTCAGGCAGTAAAGAATCTGCCTGCAATGTGGGAGACCTGGGTTTGATCCTTGGGTTGGGAAGATCCCCTGGAGGAGGTCATGGCAACCCACTCTATTATTTTTGCCCAGTGAAGCCCCATGGACAGAGGAGCCTGGTGGGCTACAGTTCATGGGGTCACAAAGAGTCAGACATGACTAATTACAGCACAGCATTGAATAATAAGAGGCTAAATAAATTCTAAATGTACACAAAAAGGTTGAAAATGTAACTATATGAACTAATATTTCTAAAAATGTCTCTTCATTTAGAAAATTGACTGCATTTGCTTTCCTTCTTCTTCTTCTTCTTCTTTTTTTTTTTAACCATAGAATGTTCTCTGGACAAAACAGAGGCAATTTCAGCCACTATGGGTGAGTTTATTTTGTGTTCATGATGTGTATATGTGAATGTGTTTCAATGTATCTCAATAGTGTTAACATTACTTTTGGATTCTTCAAAATATTTCACTTTTCTTCATATTTGTTTTCCATGGCATTTACATGAAGCTTTCTGTTTTATTTTCTAGGTGATCTTCTGAAAAAAATCGGTAAATTTGTAGTAACTTTTCACTCCAGTAACTTCCAGTGGCTTCTTCCACATAGTCTTGAACACTCTCTGCCCTTTTATCAATAGCCCATCCATTGGCCCACCATCACATGGATGTCCATTCATTTCCATCCAATTTTTCGATGTGAGCTTCTTTCTTATCTTCCTGCCACTGATGTTTCCCTGCGTTACATCATTGCTCATTGCATCGTTTTTTCCATTTCCATCCTATCACATTGGCTTTCTTTGTTTCCCCAGGACTCGCCAAACTTGTATCATAATTTTCTGAGAGGAAGGGATTGGACTACCTGGCACATGGTTACCATGTAAATTTAGGACATTTACCAGTACTCAAGTCTAAGGGGCCATTAAGAAACTATTAATATTTTTCCAGTGCTTAAGAGAGGAGAGGATTCCTAGCTTAATAAAGAAGTTTCTACCTCCATTGTCCTGTCAAAGATTTTATAAAAATACGATGCAATCCACTGCTTAAGTGTGAAATTGAGTCACACTCTTTACTGTTCTTGAACATAATACTAGAAAATGTCCAGCTTTTAAAATATCTTGCAATACTTTCTTGTCTTTCTTCCCATCTAAAGTATTCTTTATATTTTTACATTTTATTCATGTAATTATTGTTTCTGCAAACTGCAGAAATAATTGAAAATTATCTTTTCAGTAATTAAACAAGGATGTTATATCTTAGAAAATTGTTTAGTATATCTCAAAATTTAGGACCTTGTATGTGAATGACAAGAAAAGCTGTTGGCCTAGTATACTTCCTAAATTTTTTTCATAAAGCTCTTCAAATTAGTTTGATATGCTCCTTTTCTAATTATATGTTTAACTGTATCTTAGTTTAACATATTGGATGAAACTTGGAGCATCTCTTTTTAATTCATATGAATACTGTCCCAGCTCAAATTTCTGACAGAGGAGTACTTTAGCTATAAACTTTTGCATCACATTAATAGACCCATTTCATCTACGTGAGCATATGTGTCTTTTATTGTGAAAAACTTGGAAAGCCCAATTCAAGACCAAATATTAATTCAGTTTATCCGAGAGGAGTTTTCACTTTACCTTGATTTCCTTTTGTATGGTAGTTCCTTTGCAGAAAAGGATGAGGGAACTTAAAACAGCATTGCCTCTCATGAGTCACATGACCTTTGGAACATTAGGTTCAAATTCTTAGAAAAGGGGGGCCATTTTTGTTGAAGGAATAAATAATGGAAACAAATTATTGTCTTCTTTTCCTCATATATGCCTTCATTTGGTTAAATGGTTATTTATTTCTTTTATTTTTCAGATAAGGGTGAAAACGATAAATGTAAGTCCCATTAATGTTTCACACTTTTTACCTTGTCATGTTTCATCTCTTTCTTTTACTTTAATCTTCAACTCTCAGTGATGTTCTTCCTCAACTGCAATGTAGATATGAATTTACATCATTTTCCTCTCATTTTATGATTATTTCAACTGAAGGTTTTCCTCTTCATGGGTTACTCAGTGCTCCATTACTTTTGCTTTAATTTGTCCCATCTGTACAATTTATGCAAGTATTTGCTCTTTGTAAAGTGTATACAAATATCAACTTAAATATGCAAATATGAACTTTGCAATTTTTAAGTTTCTGGTCTGAAAGTTTAGTTCTTTGTGTTTCTTTTCAATGAAAATTGCATTGATTTTTTTCATTGTATTTCACAGACAAAATTCAGAAAAACTATTATAAAGTATCTTTGACATCCCTGTACTCCCAAAACACTTTAAAATGCCTGTTTTCCTGATGTTTCAAAAATATTCCACCTTTCATCAGTATGTCATCATTGGTTTGCACTCTACAGTATTTCTACCATTCTAAGGCAATATTTTGCATGTCACCTTCTCCCATATCCTTCTCTTTTCTAATCTTTGAAACCTTGAATAAAATCTGAAATGACTCATTGATGAAGGTCATCCTTACCCTGCCTTAAAATCTGAAAGTAGTACCCAGATTTTCCTTTTTTCCTGAAATTTTTTTATGTCCAAAGAGAGTAATTTTCATTCTTACTTTTATTAACACAGTTGTTAATATAGACAACTGCAATTACTTCAGCTATTTGTGAAAAGATTTTATATTGTTAGAAATGTTAAAAAATAGTACATATTTCTAACTTGAACATTTTATGTGAGTGAAATAATAATCTCTGTTCTGTAATATTCCATAAGATTTTTTTCCATAAAACACAAAATTATTCATTAAAATTTAATATCTTATTTGTTCCTAAGGACTTTTTTCAGTATGCATTTGTTTTCAGAGGAAATTTATCTCTTGATGCATGCAGCAGAGTTCATGTAGTTATTGCTACAGATAATGTTTTGAACATCTGGGTGATTTTTTTCTCTTTGGCTCCTCATCTCTTCTTAACAAATTCTGTTTGCATTGGTTCATATTTACATTTCTTTGAAAAGGTGATTGAAATAAGATGAGCCTCTTTTTGGAATGAACTAAAATAGCAGTTCACCAAAAATAAAGTTATATCATCATTGCATAATAAAATGTTAATAGTGCTTCCTAAGAACAAATCCTGCATTTTTCTAGAAGTAGTTCAGTACACTCGAATTCACTCCTTGTGAATATTTTATGTGAGATGATGATTTATATTTAGTAGCAGCAAAAGACTTTATTAAAGGTAACCAATCAAATCATAACAGCCCAAGTCATGTCCATATAATTCAAGAACATTTTCAAAAGGTAATCACCACTACCAATACACCTGAAATTTTTCCTCAAGTCAACAAGGTTATTTCTTTTCCTCATTTAATTTTTGATGAGCACCAAAGAAAGCCGTCAGCTACTTTGGCACATTGTATATGCCTGTGTATGTTAGTGTATGTGTGTTTGTTTAAATCCTACTACAATTGTACTACTATAATCCTACTATAATTGTATGTAAATTTTCATTAAATTTAGTTTCCCTTGACCTTTCAGCCTATTAAACTTACCTGTTTTTTCTCTTAATTTTTCAGATGTTCTTTGGGAAAAAATAGGTAAATATCCCTGAAGACATTTTTGTTCCAATAAGCTTTAAACAACCACATTTTGGGTTCTTTTATCATTCTCTTTTTTTCTATATGCCATCCTTTGACTTGGGGCTTCCCTGATAGCTCAAATGGTAAACAATCTGCCTGGAATGCAAAAGACCCAGGTTAGATCCCTGGGTAGGGAATATCCCCTGGAGGAGGAAATGGTATCCCACCCCAGTATTCTTGCCTGGAAAATCCCTGGGCTACAGCCCATAGAGTCACAGAGGAGTTGGACATGACTGAGCAACTAACACTTTACTTTCACTTCATCTTTTAGCTCACACTGTATCTCATTATCTACTCTTTTCTCCTCAATGTTTTGTTTATGGACTTATCTCATATTAAATTATCTCCACCTATTAGCCTAGACCTGTGTAAGTCTTTCTCAGTACATCCTACCTCATTTCCCATGTTCCTTCCCCATAAACACTGCTTTATTGTGTCATCCAGAGCCTTCTCAGTTTCACTATTAATTTTGTGAGTGGAAGGGGATGAGACTGAGGGGCACACTGTTTACATTCTGTATTCATTTTCTGGTACACTTTCAATAACTTAGGCTTTCTGTCATGTATTGAAAGTTCAGGTGGCCATTAACATACCATGGATACCTCCCAAGCTTAGTGAATTTTCTCCAGCTCTTGTCCTTTCAAAGATATGTAAATTCAGGTGTCACTCATAGATACAGTCTGGACTTTAGGCTCACACATCCAACGCCCTTGATCATTCACTAGTCTTCTCTCAGGTATTTTGCATACCCTTTCCTAGGTTTATTTTCCCTCATACCACAGTAATTTTTCCATCTTACTCTTGCATTTTATTGATATAATTACTGATGTGACAAGCAGCAATAATTTTGAAGTGTTTGTAGAAGGACTCTGTATACTGAGCAAGATTGTTAACAACATATTTTTCCATTTTGAAGTTTTATGTGAATGACATGAGAGGCTAGATTTCTAGGATACTCCTAAATGTTTTTTTTTTTTTTTTAATGAAACGCTACTATAACCATTAAAAGTTTAACATTCTTCCTTTTATAATGATGTTTTTCAGCTATGTTTTTGGTTATAGTTTCAATGTAAGTAGAGAATACATGTCTTTAATGCATGAATCATGCTTCATGGGACTACTGCCACTGATGGAGTTTTAGCTAGATGCGTGCTTTTTTTTATAGGTTTCCTCATGACTTTCTAAGTACCTTAAGTACTCATGTATGTGTGCATGTTTGGATTGTATTCTGACAAAAAGAGAAGGTCCGATGAAATACATATGACTTATGTTGCTTATATCAGAAGTCTTATTCTATTGCACAGTGTCATTTTCCATCTTTATAACTTTTGCACCAAGTGATGTGTGTGTGTGTGACATACCATTGCTCCTATTTGACAAGATGTCCTTCAGAAATCTTTGCTTCCAATTTAAAAAACATTGGTCACTTTGAAACTTGGAGTAAACTATAAAAGGATTACAAACTTCTGTTCTCCTTGTATCGGATATAGCCAATTTTTAAAAATGGTATTTATAGTTGTTTTATTTTTTGTTTATATCACCCTAATATTCATTTTAAACTTAACATCCTTCTTTTCTAGTGAAAAAATTTAAGTACAATTCGGTTTTCAAAGGAGGTGATGATATTTTGGAATATATTTCTTTAGAGCATGTATTAGGATTTACTGCTATTGCTATACATTTTTTGAAAAAAATGAACGCTTTTTCTCTTTCCTTCCTCATCTCTTTAAAAAAATTTTTTATTGGAGTATAGTTCCTTTATAATATTGTGTTAGTTTCTCGTGTACAGCATAATGAATCAGCTATATGTACATACATATACTCACTTTTTATTTCCTTCCTATTTCGGTCACCACAGAGCATTGAGTAGAGTTCCTTCTGCTGTAAAGTAGGTTTCTATTATCTATGGGAGCTAAGTTTAGTTCAGTTCAATTCAGTTCAGTCGCTCAGTCGTATCTGATTCTTTGTGACCCCATGAATCGCAGCACGCCAGGCCTCCCTGTCCATCACCAATTCCCAGAGTTCACTCAGACTCGGGTCCATTGAGTCAGTGAGGCCATCCAGCCATCTCATCTGCGGTCATCCCCTTCTCCTCCTGCCCCCAATCCCTCCCAGCATCAAAGTCTTTTCCAATGAGTCAACTCTTCGCATGAGGTGGCCAAGGTACTGGAGTTTCAGCTTTAGCATCATTCCTTCCAGAGAAATCCCGGGGCTGATCTCCTTCAGAATGGACTGGTTGGATCTCCTTGCAGTCCAAGGCACTCTCAAGAGTCTTCTCCAACACCACGGTTCAAAAGCATCAATTCTTCGGCGCTCAGCCTTCTTCACAGTCCAACTCTCACCTCCATACATGACCACAGGAAAAACCATAGCCTTGCCTAGACGGACCTTAGTCGGCAAAGTAATGTCTCTGCTTTTCAATATGCTATCTAGGTTGGTCATAACTTTCCTCCCAAGGAGTAAGCGTCTTTTAATTTCATGGCTGCAGTCAGCATCTGCAGTGATTTTGGAGCCCTCCAAAATAAAGTCTGACACTGTTTCCACTGTTTCTCAATCTATTTCCCACAGAGTGATGGGACCGGATGCCATGATCTTCGTTTTCTGAATGTTGAGTTTTAAGCCAACTTTTTCGCTCTCCTCTTTCACTTTCATCAAGAGGCTTTTTAGTTCCTCTTCATTTTCTGCCATAAGGGTGGTGTCATCTGCATATCTGAGGTGATTGATATTTCTCCCGGCAATCTTGATTTCAGCCTGTGTTTCTTCCAGTCCATCATTTCTCATGATGTACTCTGCATATAAGTTAAATAAGCAGGGTGACAATATACAGCCTTGACGTACTCCTTTTCCTATTTGGAATCAGTCTGTTGTTCCATGTCCAGTTCTAACTGTTGCTTCCTGGCCTGCATACAGATTTCTCAAGAGGCAGGTTAGGTGGTCTGGTATTCCCATCTCTCTCAGAATTTTCCACAGTTTATTGTGATCCACACTGTCAAAGGCTTTGGCATAGTCAATAAAGCAGAAATAGGTTTTTTTCTGGAACTCTCTTCCTTTTTCCATGAGCCAGTGGATGTTGGCAATTTGATCTCTGGATCCTCTGCCTTTTCTAAAACCAGCTTGAACATCTGGAAGTTCACGGTTCACGTATTGCTGAAGCCTGGCTTGGAGAATTTTGAGCATTACTTTACTAGCATGTGAGATGAGTGCAATTGTGTGGTAGTTTGAGCATTCTTTGGCATTGCCTTTCCTTGAGATTGGAACGAAAACTGACCTTTTCCAGTCCTGTTGCCACTGCTGAGTTTTCCACATTTGCTGGCATATTGAGTGCAGCACTTTCACAGCATCATCTTCCAGGATTTGAAACAGCTCAACTGGAATTCCATCACCTCCACTAGCTTTGTTCATAGTGATGCTTTCTAAGGCCCACTTGACTTCACATTCCAGGATGTCTGGCTCTAGATGAGTGATCACACCATCGTGATTATCTGGGTCATGGAGATCCTTTTTGTACAGATCTTCTGTGTATTCTTGCCATCTCTTCTTAGCATCTTCTGCATCTGTTTGGTCCATACCATTTGTGTCCTTTATCAAGCCCATCTTTGCCTGAAATGTTCCCTTGGTATCTCTAATTTTCTTGAAGAGATCTCTAGTCTTTCCTGTTCTGTTGCTTTCCTCTATTTCTTTGCATTGATCGCTGAAGAAGGCTTTCTTATCTCTTCTTGCTATTCTTTGGAATTCTGCATTCAGATGCTTATATCTTTCCTTTCTGCTTTGCTTTTGGCTTCTCTTCTTTTTACAGCTATTTGTAAGGCCTCCCCAGACAGCCACTTTGCTTTTTTGCATTTCTTTACCATGGGGATGGTCTTGATCCCTGTCTCCTGTACAATGTAACAAACCTCATTCCATAATTCATCAGGCACTCTATCTATCAGATCACGGCCCTTAAATCTATTTCTCACTCCCACTGTATAATCATAAGGGATTTGATTTAGGTCATGCCTGAATGGTGTAGCGGTTTTCCCTGCTTTCTTCCATTTCAGTCTGAATTTGGTAATAAGGAGTTCATGATCTGAGCCACAGTCAGCTCCTGGTCTTGCTTTTGTTGACTGTATAGAGCTTCTCCATCTTTGGCTGCAAAGGATATAATCAATCTGATTTCAGTGTTGACCATCTGGTGATGTCCATGTGTAGAGTCTTCTCTCGTGTTGTTGGAAGAGGGTGTTTGCTATAAGCAGTACATTTTCTTGGCAAAACTCTATTAGTCTTTGCCCTGCTTCATTCTGCATTCCAAGGCCAAGTTTGCCTGTTACTCCAGGTGTTTCTTGACTTCCTATTTTTGCATTCCAGTCCCCTATAATGAAAAGGACACATTTTTTGGGTGTTAGTTCTAAAAGGACTCGTAGGTCTTCATAGAACCATTCAACTTCAGCTTCTTCAGCAATACTGGCTGGGGCATAGACTTGGATTACTGTAATACTGAATGGTTTGCCTTGGAAATGAACAGAGATCATTCTGTCATTTCTGAGATTGCATCCAAGTACTGCATTTCTGACTCTTCTGTTGACCATGATGGCTACTCCACTTCTTCTGAGGGATTCCTGCCTGCAGTAGTAGATATAACGGTCATCTGAGTTAAATTCACCCATTCCAGTCCATTTTAGTTCACTGATTCCTAGAATGTTGACATTCACTCTTGCCATCTCCTGTTTGACCACTTCCAGTTTGCATTGATTCATGGACCTGACATTCCAGGTTCCTATGCAATATTGCTCTTTATAGCATCAGACCTTGCTTCTATTACCAGTCACATCCACAGCTGGGTATTGTTTTCGCTTTGGCTCCATCCCTTCATTCTTTCTGGAGTTATTTCTCCACTGACCTCCAGTAGCATATTGGGCACCTACTGATCTGGGGAGTACCTCTTTCAGTATCCTATCATTGTGCCTTTTCATACTATTCATGGGGTTCTCAAGGCAAGAATACTGAAGTGATTTGCCATTCTGTTCTCCAGTGAACCACATTCTGTCAGACCTCTCCACCATGACCCACCCATCTTGGGTTGCCCCGCTGGCATGGTTTAGTTTCATTGAGTTAGACAAGGCTGTGGCTCTAGTGTGATTAGATTGACTAGATTTCTGTGAGTATGGTTTCAGTGTGTCTTCCCTCTGATGCCCTCTTGCAACACCTACCATCTTACTTGGTTTCTCTTACCTTGGGCGTGGGATATCCCTTCACGGCTGCTCCAGCAAAGCAGAGCCACTGCTCCTTACCTTGGATGAGGGGTATCTCCTCCCACTGCCCTTCCTGACCTTCAACGTGGGATGGCTCCTCTAGGACCTCCTGCGCCCACACAGCCACCACTCTTTGGATGTAGGGTTGCTTCTCCCGGCCACTGCCCCGGCCTCGGGTGTGGGGTTGCTTCTTCCTGCCACCACCCCTGGCCTCAGACGCAGGGTGGCTCCTCTTGGTCACCACCTCTGACCTTGGATGCAGGGTAGCTCCTCTCGGCCGTTCCTGCGCTGTCACAGCCTGGCACTCTAGGCCGCAGCCCCTGACCTCGGACGTTGGGTAGCTCTCGGCTGCGCTTAAGTGCACCGGTTTATGGCAGAAATAAAGAACAGGCAAGGCTATGTATAATCAATACATGGCACAGATTTTAAGTGCTATTAAGGTTTAGCAGAAGTATATATTGCCTTTAAGAAGAACAGAGATTTTCCAAATTTTCTAACACTCATTTTATTCATTTTAGTCAATGGCCAAAGGGAAGTTTCAGACCTGAGGATGGTAACCTATAGTCATTTGAAGGGCTGTTAGAAGATAAGAAGATTTCTTAATTAACACATAATAATAGTTAAAAAAGTCAACAATTTATTTAAATATATAATGACCTATTTGATAATGAACATTTTTTTTCTGCTCTTTACTTAACAAGATATGATATTTTAATTTCCTTATGATAATATATAACATTTAAAAATAATATTGAATAGATTCCTTTTTTAGGTATTGATAAATGGATTTCCCATGTGGTGCTAGTGGTAAAGAGCCTGCCTGCCAATGCAATAGACTTTTTATTTTACTTTATTTTGCATTTCCTTGTCATCATCATATTATTTTTTAGTTAATTTACTTATTTTAATTGGAGACTAATTACTTTACAATATTGTGGTTTTGCCATACATCAACATGAATCAGCCACAGATATATATTTTTTATTATCGCTATACATTTTTTTAAAAATGAACACTTTTTCTCTTTGCTTCCTCATCTCTTTTTAAGCTGTTCTTTGTGTATAATAGTGAGCTTGCAGTTTATTTTGAAAAACGTAGAAAGTCTAATACAGGACCAGTGATGGACATTGTTTATCCAAGAAGTCCTTTCTACCTGCTTCCCCAGGGTAATTTCCTGTCTTGATTCCTTTGACACCAAGGGATGAATGAAAGTAAAACAATCTTTTCACTGATTTCTGGAAAGGTCTTCAGACCTCATAGAAAATGAGCTCAGGTTGAACCAAAGAGTAAAATATGGGAGATTTTCAAATTTTTCTTTATTTCTTCCTCACATTGGATCATTATTTTGAATGTATTTTGAGTTCTTTTTCTTTTTTATGTGAAGAGAAAAATGTCAGGTTCCCAATGTCAAGGCATCTTCCTTGCCTACCTCGTCATGGATTCATTCTTTTCTGGTATCTTTGTCTTCAAGTCTCTATGCATACTTTAATGTTGCTTTGTCTTGGTATTTGTCTTTGCAACAAATTCACCATCTTTATTTCACATTCAATTTCTCCCATTATGATTTCTTTAGTTTGTCATTTTGTTTCAACTGGCATAAACAGTCCCTTCCTGCCATGTAAATTTATTAACCATACGTTTCTAAAGTATTGGCATTCTCAGAGACTATTTTGAAAGTTTGTCCCACATGTGTCCAGGTCATTTGATTTCAATTTCCATATGCTGTGTCTAGAGCATCATTTCCTTTCTTTCATGTGATTTATTAAGGTGAACTTCATTTAGGCACGAATTGAAATAGAAATCCACATTTTGAGAAGCTATAGTTTATTCACTTGCTGAAAATGTTGTGAAAAGAAGCACTCAGGAAACTAACATGATATTTTTCTATTAGCAGTGGTTCAGACTCCTTTAATGTAGTGAGTGTGGCTATTGTGTACAAGCACTACCAAAATAATAAGCATTGACTCTATATTCAGTACCAGTCAAGGAACTTATGAAGGCTAACCTCCAAAAAATTGAAATTTAAACAGTTTTCATCAAGATAATATTATAAGATAATAACTGGAAGAAATAATGATTTTTTCCAATATAGAATGTTCACTCATTTTTTTCCTTTTCACTTTTTAAAGAATTTTTTCTCAAAAAAAAAAAATTGCATAAAAGCATGATGTCAGAAACATGTGTTTTTTAAACTTTATTGATTTTAATTGAAGGCTAATTACTTCACAATATTGTAGTGGTTTTGCCATACATTGACATGAATCATCCATGGATGTACATGTGTTCCCCATCCTGAACCCCCCTCTCAGCTGCCCCATCCCTCTGGGTCATCCCAGTGCACCAGCCCTGACACCCTGTCTCATGCATTGAACCTGGACTGGCAATCTGAGAAACGTGTTTTAAAAGTAACCATTATTACTACTGTTCTTGACATTTTTGCGAAGTAGATTCATTCAGTTTCTTCTTTTGTAATCCTAAACAATATTCTCTTGAAAAAGGTAGCTTTCAGCTGTAGTTTGTATATGTGTGTGTGCTTGCATGTGTGTGTGTGTGTATTCTGTGGATTGGCCTGCATCCTGGTACATTTAACACTGCATATAAATTTTCATCAAATGTGTATGTTCTTTCTTTTCTGTTCTCCAGCACTGTTTGGATCTTTTCACTTTATGTTTTTGACCAGTTTTTGAAAAACTTTGGTAAATTTCTCTGACAACTTTTATATCCCCAATAATACTCTAAATGATTGCTTCCTCGGAGTCTTTCACATTCCCTTTCTTTTTACCTATACACCATCTTTTGGCATGCCTTACCCATGTGTCTGTTATTTTCTCTTATTTTGTTTCATAAACATCATCCTTGATAAGTTCTCTCGATTTCTGTTTCCCTACCCTCTGTCCTCATTCTTTTCCATCCCTTAGTTTTTTCAGAACACACGTTCCTTTCCTATAAACACTGCCTTCTTCTATTCTGTAGAGTCTCACCACAGTTTCCATGTGAATTTTGTGAAACAAAAGGGAAGAGAATGCATACATGATCACATTCTGTATATATTTTCTGAAAATTGCCCATTGTTAGTGCATGCGCCATATAGTCAAAGTTCAAAGGCCATTACTATGCAGTTGCTATCTGCCCAAACCTTAGAAGATGAGCTAAGACTCCATTCTTTCCAGAGAACTTCGTGGTCTATAGTCCTTATCAGTTAACTTTAGTTCAGTCACTCAGTCGTGTCCAACTCTTTGCGATCCCATGGACTGCAGCACGCCAGGCCTCCCTGTCCATCACCAACTCTCAGAGTTTACTCAAACTCATGTCCATTGAGTCAGTGATGCCATCCAACCATCTCATCCTCTGTTGTTCCCTTCTCCTGCCTTCAATCTTTCCCAACATCAGGGTCTTTCCCAGGAAGTCAGTTCTTCGCATCAGGTGGCAAAAGGATTGGAGTTTCAGCTTCACATCAGTGCTTCCAATGAATATTCAGAATGGATTTCCTTTAGGATGGACTGGTTGGATCTCTTTGCAGTACAACAGACTCTCAAGAGTCTTCTCCAACACGACAGTTCAAAAGCATCAATTCTCTGACGCTCAGCTTTCCTTATAGTCAACTCTCACACCCATACATGACTGCTGGAAAAACCATAGCTTTGACTAGACGGACCTTTGTCAGCAAAGTAATGTCTCTGGCTTTTAAAATGCAGAGACATAGCTTTTCTTCCAAGGAACAAGCATCTTTTAATGTCATGGCTGCAGTCCCCATCTGCAGTGATTTTTGAACCCAAGAAGATAAAGTCTCTCACTGTTTCCAGTGATGGGACCAGATGCCATGATCTTCGTTTTCTGAATGTTGAGTTTTAAGCCAACTTTTTCACTCTCCTCTTTCACTTTCATCAAGAGGCTCTTTAGTTCTTCTTTGCTTTCTGCCATAAGGGTGGTGTCACCTGCATATCTGAGGTTATTGATATTTCTCCCGGCAATCTTGAGTCCAGCTTGTTCTTCATCCAGCCCGGCATTTCGCATGATGTACTCTGCATAGAAGTTAAATAAGCAGGGTGCCAATATACAGCCTTGACATATTCCTTTCCTGATTTGGTCTGTTGTTCCATGTGCAGTTCTAACTGTTGTTTCTTGACCTGTATAAAGATTTCTCAGGAGGCAGGTCAGGTGGTCTGGTATTGCCATATCTTGAAGAATTTTCCACAGTTTTTTTGTGATCCACATAGTCAAAGGCTTTGGCATAGTTAATAAGGCAAAAGTAGATGCTTTTCTGAAACTCTCTTGCTTTTTTGATGATGCAACAGATGTTGGCAATTTGATTTCTGGTTCCTCTGCCTTTTCTAAATCCAGCTTAAACATCTGGAAGTTCATGGTTTACATACTGTTGAAGCCTGGCTTGGAGAATTTTGAGCATTAAGGACTATGAAAACTCATATATCCTTCATAGTTCCACTGTAGCATTCAGACTCCCTCTTCCACTGCCATTAAGCATATCACCCAAGTGCCCTAAATAATAAACATTTAATGGTATTCCCTCGGTTTATCTTCTTTTTTACTGTAGTAATAGTTTCATTTTTTCCTGCATTTTTATTCTGACATAATTATTAATTTAGCAAACTGCCTTTATTTTCAGATTTTGGTAGAAGGACTTTTAAAAGGAAATACACAACAAATTTCTGTGTTGAAATGTTATATGGATAATGTGAAAAACTATAATCCTATACACTCCTAAAAGGTTTCTTCATAATACAGTAGTATAAACATCAAAAGTTTAACATCCTTGATTTCCTAATGATGGTTTTCAATCATATTGTGTTTACAATTTAATGAACTTAGAAGCACACGTCTTCTATATACTGAGCAGCCTTCATAAGATTACAGTTACAGATACCATGTTAAGCTGATGGGTACTTTTACTGTAGGCTTCTTTGAGTGCATGTGTGCTAAGTTCCTTCAGTCATATCCGACTCTGCAACCTTAAAGACTGTAACCTTCCAGACTCCTCTGTCTGTGGGATTCTCCAGGCAAGAATATTGAAGTGGGTTGCCATGCCCTCCTCCAGGGGATCTTCCCAACCCAGGGATCGTACCCACATCTCTTATGTCTCATGCATTGGCAGGAGGGTTCTTTCCCACTAACGCCACCTGAGAAGCCTGTAGACTTCTTTGTTCTCAGTTGCTGAGTCATTTCCAACTCTTTGCAACCCCACAGACTGTGGCATGCCAGTCTCCACTAACCATGGCATTTTTTAATGACTTCCTAAATATGTGTCATTGTTTCCACTCCATCCTGGAAAAAGGAGAAAGTTCACTAAAAGATGAAGATTGATATCGTTTGCCCTAGCAGTCCTACTCTCCCTCCTCTCATTGAGTCATTATCTGTCTTTGCTACCTTTGCTCCAGGAGTTGGATATGGGGGTGGTGGGATGTAATACAACAGTGCCCCTGACTGCAGGATGTCCTGTGGAGCATCACCTTTCCAGTTCCCACAATAGTGGTTCATTTGACCTATGGAGTAAACTATAGAAGGGTTTAAAATTTCTGCCCTCTTTTTTTTGGGGGGGGGCATCGGGCCTGCATTTTGATGAAATATTTTTTTTCCCTCTTCTTTTTTCTTCAGAGAAGATGCAACAAGAAAAAGGCAAGTGAAAAAAAGTTTTTGCATGTTCTTAACTGTTGTTTCATCTTTTATTTGCACCTTAAAAAATGTCCTGTCTTTTTCTGTAACCTAACTTCCATGTTTTCCTATTCTTTCCTTCTTTTACTTTACCACACACTTCCCCTGTAAAGATCGGCTTCTTTTGAATTGCATTTTTTTCTTCTTTCCTTTTGCGTGGATAAGACTGCACAGGAAAAAGGCAAGTCAAAATTTATTTGCCTGTTCTTATTTGTTGTTTAATCTGTAACTTGCACTTTAAGAAAAAAAAAAGTTGTCATTGTTTTGTTACCTAAATTCCATCTTTTCCTATACTTACCTTTTATACTGCACACCAATCTTCCCCTAAAACAACTGGCTTCTTTTAACTGCTTTTCTCTTCTTTCTGTTTCTCAAATGACATTGCACAGGAAAAAAGTTTGTCAAATTTTTTTTCACAAATTCTTAGTTGTTTCATCTATTCCTTGCACCTTAAAAAAAAAAGTTTTGTCTTTTTATGTTACCTACATCTCATCTTTGTCACTCTTTCCTTTTATACTCCACATCATGCTTCTCGTGTAAAGATCTGCTTCTGTTGAATTTGTTTTTTTCTTCTTTTCTTTTCTCAGATGAGATTGCACAGGAAAAAGGCAAGTAAAAAGTGTTTTTTTTTTTTTTTGCCTCTTCTTAGCAGGTGTTTCATCTGTAACTTGCACCTTTATCTTCAACTATCAATGATCATGTTCCTCAGCTCCCACATTCGTACTATTACATGATTTCATCTTACTCTCTTAGTTTTCCAAGTGATGTCTGCCATCTTCACATGTGGCTCAATTTCCCCCATTTCTACCTCTTTCATTTGTCTTGGCCAAGGAATCAATGTAGACACTTCCATACTGTCTGACAGACTTTATTATTAATATACCTAAAAAGTTCAGCTGTTTTACAGTTTCTGATGCTAAGGTATTCTTCAAGAAAAACTCAGATCATTTGCTTTAGAACTGTTGCTACTGGCATTAATACCACAGTTCTCTCTCTTTCAAGTTAGGGTAGCCAATGCCTTCTAAAGCTAGCAAGTCAAATACTAAATGTCTCAGTAATGTCAAAAGGAAATAATAACACTTTTAAAATGCAGTCATCATATATTCTATTCCTAAGATATTTCTCAGTCAGTAAATTCTCTTCTTTATTTCTGCGTGCACTGCTGCAGACTGTTCTCTGGATAAGTGTGAGCTCTCAGCTAGTGTCTCTATGTTTGTGTGTGTTTATTGGTAAACAATGTTTTCATATTTATCTGCATCCTGTTTTGTTTTAAGTTAACTACAATTTTTCAGCACACTGGATTTTCTTCATGTTTCCCTCACAATATATTTACATTGATCCTTCCATTTTCTTTTTCAGAAGTACTGCACCGCAATTTAGGTAAGTTTTCTGACAACTCCCTACTCCAAAATGCCTTAAAAAAAAACCTCTTTTTGAGTGACTTTAATACTCTCTGCCTTTTTATCTGTATGTCATCTACGGACTCGATCTTCTCCTGGGCGTATACACGTTTCTTTCCAAATGTTGTGCTGGCCTTCTCCTGATTAAGTTCTGTCATTGTCTGTTTCCTACATCCCATTCTTTCTCTTTGTACTCCACACCACTCTCCCCCTAGAAACATTGGCTTCTTTTGTCTCCGGAGATTTCCCATAGTTTCACTAAGACGTGGTGAGAGAAAGGGCATTCAACTAGTAGCCACCTGGTTTATACCCTATATGTATTTCTTGAGACACCAAATCTTTGGACCACTGTCAGAAATTTCAAAGATTAGGACCTGCGTTTATACAACTGGTATTTTTTTCCCAAACCTGGAGAGATTTCTTGTTTGGCACTTTTCGCTATCTTTTGTCCTGTGAAAGATGAGTCAGTTCTGATGTCCTTCTGTGGTCAAACATAATCCTGACTCTAAGTCTTCTGCTGATATTAATCATAGTCCCAAGCGTTCCTTCCTTGCACGCATGTGTGCCAAATCACTTCAGTCATCTCTGATTCTTTGCAACCCCATGGACTGTAGCCTGCCTGGTCCTCTGTCCATGGGATTCTCCAGGCAAGAATACTGGAGTGGGGTGCCATTTCCTTCTCCAAGGGACCTTCCTAAACCGGAGATGGGACCTGGATCTCTGGCATCACAGGCGGTCTCCTGCATGGCAGGCAAATAACTGAGCTACCAGGGAAGCCTCCAAAGGCTCAGCAGTAAACAAACACTTCACATGATGGTGCCTGTTTGCACGGCACCCTGAAAAAAGAAGGTCCACTGAGCGATGAATGATGGATATTGTTTGCCCTAGTGTATCTATTCTACCTCCTTTCATTGAGTCATTATCTGTCTTTGTTATATTTGCTCTAGGAGTTGGATATGGGGGTGGTGGGATGTAATACAACAGTGCCCCTGACTGCAGGATGTCCTGTGGAGCATCACCTTTCCAGTTCCCACAATAGTGGTTCATTTGACCTATGGAGTAAACTATAGAAGGGTTTCAAATTTCTGCCCTCTTTTTTTATTTTTTTTTGTCATTGGGCTTGCATTTTGACAAAATATTTTTTTTCCCTCTTCTTTTTTCTTCAGAGAAGATGAAACAAGAAAAAGGCAAGTGAAAAAAAGTTTTTGCATGTTCTTAACTGTTGTTTCATCTTTTATTTGCACCTTAAAGTATGTTCTATCATTTTCTGTAACCTAATTTCCATCTTTCCTATCCTTTCCTTCTTTTACTTTACCACACACTTCCCCTGTAAAGATCAGCCTCTTTTGAATTGCTTTTTTCTTCTTTCCTTTTGCTCGGATAAGACTGCACAGGAAAAAGGCAAGTCAAAATTTATTTGCCTGTTCTTATTTGTTGTTTAATCTGTAACTTGCACTTTAAGAAAAAAAAAAGTTGTCATTGTTTTGTTACCTAAATTCCATCTTTTCCTGTACTTTCCTTTTATACTGCACACCAATCTTCCCCTAAAACAACTGGCTTCTTTTAACTGCTTTTCTCTTCTTTCTGTTTCTCAGATGAGATTGCACAGGAAAAAAGTAAGTCAAATTTTTCTTCACATATTTTTAGTTGTTTCATCTATTCCTTGCACCCTAAAAAGAGTTCTGTCTTTTTATGTTACCTAAATCCTATCTTTTGTCACTCTTTCCTTTTATACTCCACATCATGCTTCTCGTGTAAAGATCTTTCTGTTGAATTTATTTTTTCTTCTTTTCTTTTCTCAGATGAGATTGCACAGGAAAAAGGCAAGTCAAATTTTTTTTTTGCCTCTTCTTAGCAGATGTTTCATCTGTAACTTGCACCTTTATATTCAACTATCAATGATCATGTTCCTCAACTCCCACATTTGTACTATTACATGATTTCATCTTACTCTCTTAGTTTTCCAAGTGATGTCTGCCATCTTCACATGTGGCTCAATTTTCCCCACCTGGTTTATACCCTGTATGTATTTCTGAAGACACCAAATCTTTGGACCTTTGTCACAAATTTCAAATATTAGGACTAACTCGGGAAATAAGAGTTTATGCAACTGATATTTCCCCAAACTTTGTTAAATTACTTATTCAGTAAGTTTTGCTATATTTGCCTTGTGAAAGGTAAGTCAATTCTGATGTCATCCTTTGGGAAAAGGAGAGGTTGAATCTCAGTTTTCTACTGCCATTGATCATAGTACAAAGTATTCTCAAGTATATACTTCACACAAAGTTTCCTTGCATCTTTTTCTACCAACCATTATGATTATTTCTATTTTTGCACTTTGATTTGCATAATAGCAACTCTACAAATGCAATTCTTTGATGTATTTAGAAGTACTTTCTTCAGAAATGTTCTCTGATAATACATATCTGTATTCTGAATTTTTCATGTAAACAGGAAGAAAAGGTAATAGCCTATGATGTTTCCAAAATTTTACCATCCTCCATTGTAACAGTCAGAGAAGGCAATGGCAACCCACTCCAGTACTCTTGCCTGGAAAATCCCAGGGATGGGGGAGCCTGATTGGCTCCCGTCTATGGGGTCGCACAAAGTCAGACATGACTGCAGCGACTTAGCAGCAGCAGCATTATAACAGTGTTTCTCGATCACTTTTTTATGTTTTCAGATTGGATGGAATTGGGGACTATATCTCTTGAATTTGCACAGCAGGCTTCATATGACTGCTGCTACAGACACAGTTCTGGTCATATGGATGCTTTGCCTCCATGCATCTTTATCACTTTCTGAGTAGCCTCTTTTGTGCATACAAAGTGTTTGTAGTTTACTCTGAAAAAGGTAGAAGGTCCAAGGAAAGAGCAATGATTGTCATTTTTATTCCAGAGGACATATCACCTACTCCCTCTCACAGTGTCATTTCCTATCTTAACTTCTTTTGCACTAAGAACTGAGTGATGTACGCATTGCTTATGACTGGTTTCATGGAATTCAAAAACTTACAGAAACTTTTAATTCTCAGAAATATTGGTCATTTTGAAACAAACTATGGATGTTTTCAAATTGTTGATCATCTCTATTCCTGATGTTGTACTTTCATTCTGGTAAATTGATTTTTTTTTCTTCCTTTTATTTTTCAAACAAGAAGGAACAGGTAAAAGGCAAGTCAATAATATAGTTTATATGTATAGAGAGATACACATATATTTTGTTTTACTGAATATATCCAAGTATTTTGATCACCCCCCAGCAATTACAGCCCCCATGGCCAAAGCCCCATGGCCAAGAACATGATCTCTATAAACTGTAGCTCAGGAAAAGAAAGAAAATCTCTCAAAAAATTGTGCCATTTCCAGGTCACATGGGGAACATCATAATGACTTGGGAACATCTCATTAAACCAGCAAGTGAGCAAGCGGTAAAAGCCGTCTAAGGTCATTTTAAGAGGATACAGGTTTCCCTTGAATAAAATCTAACTTCACAGTCAATATCACAGAATATCAAAGGAATTATGACTGGAAAAAATTTTAATACATTAAATGTGTTAAATATGCACATGTTGTTAGCAATGCACATTTACATGGCTAAGGTAGAAGACTGTTAGGGAAATAATTCGTTATTCCAGAAGCATAGAGAAAAGGCAACTTTTCAATCAATAACAAAGTGTATTTCATTCTGTTCCTAGTCACTTTTTAATCTGCTACTTAGATCTCTGTATTTGTCAATGATCAGCTTCCTCCACCCCGACATTCATTCACTGTTCCATAATTTATTCTCATTGTCATTATCTAACTGAAGTGTGAAATCTTCATTTTCTCTTCAGTTTCCCCCATGTCACTCATATGATTTCTCTTGCCTTTGCAATCCAGGGAGAGATATCCTTTCTGTCTAGTGAATATTATTAACCATGTACTTGTGGAGTTTTGGTATTTTTAACATTTCTGATATGTTTGCTTTCTCTGAGTCAGGCTCAGTTCTGTTGATTTGAACCCCCTTCCCTGCCACGCAGGCTTCCCTGATGGCTTGCACTATAAAGAATCTGCCTGTGATGCAGCAGATGTGGGTTAGATCCTTAGGTCGGGAGATCCCCCAGAGAAGAGAACAGCAATCCACTCCAGTATTCTTGCCTGGAGAATCCCATGATAGAGGAGCCTGGTGGGCTACACCTCCTGGGGTCACTAAGAGTTGGACACGACTGAGTTACTAACACTTTCACTTCCCCTGCCATGTAATACTTTGCCATCCTTCCTTTCATGTAACTGAGCTAAGATAGGCTTCATTCTGGCATGTGTTTAATGGAAACTGTACATTTCAAATATAATATGTTTAATTTTCTTTACATTTATTTTCATGGAATTTATTTTCAATAATATTTACATAGCTCTTTTTATTTTGCAGAAGAATTTCAGAACGAAGCTGGCAAATTATTTCTGATGTTCTTTTATAGCCACAAAACTTTTCAAAATCAACATTTTTAAAGGATTAGCCACTTATTGGCTCACAGTTCTTTTGAATGTCTCCCATTCTAACTTGAAGTTTTGCTTGTGAATTTGTTTCCTATTTCTTTCTTCATTGTCTTTTCAAAGCCTGGTCCAGTGTGGACTTTAGGTTCACGCTTCCAATGCCCTTGACCATTTACTAAAGTCTTCTCTCACTTGTACAGATAATTTACATACCTTTTCCCAGGTTTATTTTCTTTCTTGCCATAGTAAATTTTTCTGCTTTTTCCTTGGGTAATTTTGTCAAAGGTATCAAAAAGTTCTAAAATACTTGGTCAAATAGGATCATAAGAAACTGTAAATCAATATTTATTTATCTAACCAAAGTGACAATAAAATATTTTAAGGCAAATATAGAACATTTGGAAGGCAAAGAAATTCACAATCTGCTATCAAGTGTAGCTCAACATTCCAAAAATCTTTGTTCTCTTAACAGAAAGAGAAAACTCCTGTCCTGACCCAGTTTGACCTCAAGAACATAATTTATTTACCTAATAAATCCAATTCCACTCCAGCCTTAACATGTACAAAATTATTTTTTCAAGAATCATTTTTCACAACTTTCTGTATCTACATTTGTTAACCCCCCGCCCCACTCCCCCTTTCCCCATTTAGCCTCTTTTCCCTGGTGATTCAGATGGTACAGAATCTGCCTGCAATGCAGAAGACCTGGGTCCAATCTCTGGATTGGGAAGATCCCCTGAAGAAGGGAATATCTACCCTCTCCAAAATTCTTTCCTGGAGAATTCCATGGACAGAGAGGCCTGTGGGCTACAGTCCATGGGATCACAAAGAGTCAGAAACAACTGAGCGACTAACCCTCTGACTTCCTCATTTAGGAATAACCAGCTTTAGGACAAAATCATGTTTTTCCCCTTAACAAAATACATCCCCATTTTCCAAACTTTCTTTTCCTGAACCTCCTACTTTCCTCACATAGTGAAATGTTTCACTTGTCATCCAGGTAACTTTAATTACACATATTATAAATGTTAACCCTTAAAAACCTTAATCCCTAGTGAAAGTCAACAAGCACGTAATTGTGAACTGTTTGCCGTACCAGAATTTCTTGACTGGCAAACTTAAAAATATTCCATCTCCTCTAGAAACATACCTCTTCTCCCAGCACAATTTTTTTCCTTAGTGTGGTACAAAACACATGTCTAATAAATCCAATCATCATTAGTTTTCCCCTCATAAGAAGACAAAGCAGATAAATGTAAAAAGGTTTAGTAGTCAGTGTTCCATTATTTAATCTTAAATGAATGATCTAAGTATTCAGTGATTTCCCATTGTTTAACTTATCATAACTAACATTTTATCTGGCAAAACTATTTTAGACATACCAAAACAATTACTCTTAGATTTCAATGAATATTCTAATCTCATTTACTTTTATTTTATACTTTAAAAAAATATCATCACACCAAGTTATTTTTCTTGCTGACAGACTTTGCAATAGAAATAACATGAACTTAATGACTTACAGTAAACCTAGGTACCAAAGCGTATCATACTCAATACTGATGACTCCAAAACCATGTCCACATCATTAAAGGCCTAAAGTAACTTTAATACCTGATATTAAATTAATACTGATCACATGAATCTAAAATTACCTGAGCCAGTTTCCTTTATATTTAATTTGTAATCATCTACTTTTAAGTCAATTAAAGAGTTCTTTAATAATTTAATGTTGATATTACTCCTTGGAAGAAAAGTTATGACCAACCTAGATAGCATATTTAAGAGCAGAGACATTACTTTGCCGACTAAGGTCCGTCTAGTCAAGGCTATGGTTTTTCCAGTGGTCATGTATGGATGTAGAGTTGAACTGTGAAGAAGAAGGCTGAGCACCGAAGAATTGATGTTTTTGAACTGTGGTGTTGGAGAAGACTCTTGAGAGTCCCTTGGACTGCAAGGAGATCCAACCAGTCCATTCTGAAGGAGATCAGCCCCGGGATTTCTCTGGAAGGAATGATGCTAAAGCTGAAACTCCAGTACTTTGGCCACCTCATGCGAAGAGTTGACTCATTGGAAAAGACTCTGATGCTGGGAGAGATTGGGGGCAGGAGGAGAAGGGGACGACTGAGGATGAGATGGCTGGATGGCATCACTGACTCNGCACCGAAGAATTGATGTTTTTGAACTGTGGTGTTGGAGAAGACTCTTGAGAGTCCCTTGGACTGCAAGGAGATCCAACCAGTCCATTCTGAAGGAGATCAGCCCCGGGATTTCTCTGGAAGGAATGATGCTAAAGCTGAAACTCCAGTACTTTGGCCACTTCATGCGAAGAGTTGACTCATTGGAAAAGACTCTGATGCTGGGAGAGATTGGGGGCAGGAGGAAAAGGGGATGACAGAGGATGAGATGGCTGGATGGCATCACTGACTCGATGGACGTGAGTCTGAGTGAACTCTGGGAGTTGGTGATGGACAGGGAGGCCTGGCATGCTGCGATTCATGGGGTCGCAAAGAGTTGGACACAACTGAGGGACTGAACTGAACTGAATACTATCTGAAGGTAGAGACACAGCATATGTATAGTACACACATACATATAAACTGACAGAACTGTAGATCTCATAGCTTCACTTTCAAATTTAGTCATAAATCAGATATTAAATATAAATATTGTTGGTTCAGATAAGTAGCTCAGTCGTGTCCGACTCTTTGTGACCCCATGGACTGCAGCACACCAGGCCTCCCTGTCCATCACCAACTCCTGGAGTTTACTCAAGGTTATGTCCATTGAGTCAGTGATGCCATCCAACCTTCTCATCCTCTGTTGTCCCCTTCTCCTCCCGCTTTCAATCTTTCCCAGCATCAGGGTCTTTTCAAAAGAGTCAGTTCTTTCCATCAGGTGGCCAAAGTATTGGAGTTTCAGCTTCANATTTATCAGGAGGCAGGTCAGGTGGTCTGGTATTCCCATTTCCTTATGAATTTTCCACAGTTTATTGGAGAAGGAAATGGCAACCCACTCCAGTATTCTTGCCTGGAGAATCCCAGGGACAGAGGAGCCTGGTGGGCTGCCATCTATGGGGTCGCACAGAGTTGGACACGACTGCTGTGACTTAGCAGCAACAGCAGCATTGTGACCCACACAGTCAAAGGCTATGGCATAGTCAATAAAGCAGAAACAGATGTTTTTCTGGAACTTTCTTGCTTTTTCAATGATCCAATGGATGTTGGCAATTTGATCTCTGGTTCCTCTGCCTTTTCTAAATCCAGCTTGAACATCTGAAAGTTCATGGTTCGTGTACTATTGAAGCCTGGCTTGGAGAATTTTGAGCATTACTTTGCTAGTGTGTAAAATGAGTGCTATTGTATGGTAGTTTGAGCATTCTTTGGCATTGCCCTTCTTAGAGATTAGAATGAAAACTGACCTTTTCCAGTCCTGTGGCCACTGCTGAGTTTTCCAAATTTGCTGGCATATTGAGTGTAGAACTTTCACAACATCATCTTTTAGGATTTTAAATAGCTCAACTGGAATTCCATCACCTTCACTAGCTTTGTTTGCAGTGTTGCTTCCTAAGGCCCACTTAACTTCACATTCTAGGATGTCTGGCTCCATGAGTGATCACACCATTGTGATTATCTGGGTCATGAAGATCTTTTTTGTATAGTTCTTCTGTGTATTCTTGCCACCTCTTCTTAATATCTTCTGCTGAGGAAGGCTTTCTTATCTCTCCTTGCTATTCTTTGGAACTCTGAATTCAAATGGTTGGTTATATCTTTCCTTTTCACCTTTGCCTTTTCCTTCTCCTCTTTTCACAGCTACTTGTAAGCCCTCCTCAACCATTTTGCCTTTTTGCACTTCTTTTTCTTGGGGTTGGTTTTGATCACTGCCTCCTGTACAATGTCGCAAACCTCTGTCCATAGTTCTTCAGGCACTCTGTCTGTCAGATCTAATCCCTTGAATCTATTTCTCACTTCTAGTGTATAATCATAAGGGATCTGATTTAGGTCATATCTGAATGGTTTAGTGGTTTTCCCTACTTTTTTCAATTTAAGTCAGAACTTGGCAATAAGGAGTAAACTTTTTAGTTTATAAATAAGAATTTACATTTATTTTCTCAGGTGATTAAGGCTGTACTTCTTGTGGAAAAGACATTTAAGATTTGTATTTGTTCTTGATAAATCCCTGAGGAGGTTGTGAATTAGATTTTTGGGTGAGGAAGCCTTTCCACCAATTTGAATTTAAAAAGACCTCCCCAGTCCCCTGCCTCCCAGACCCTTCCTCTAACTTTGGTTTCAGGTTCTACTTTTTTGAGCTAATTAGGTTCAGACTCAGGTCATTGGAGGTTGTATTTATCCTTCTGATTCTTACAGGTTTGCTTTAAATTCCCCAAATAACTGGTCTACCACCTGTTCTTGTTGTTTAGTTGCTAAGTCAGTCCAACTGTTTTGCGACCCCATCGACTGTAGCCCACCATGCTCTTCCATCCACGGGACTTTCCAGGCAAGAATACTGGAGTTAGTTGGTAGCCATTTCCTCCTCCAGGGGATCTTCCCGACCCAGGTATTGAATACTCATCTCCTGTATTGGCAGGCAGGTTCTTTACCACTGAACCATTAGGGAAGCCAAGTCTGCCACCTAAATGGTGTTAAAACATTGACTTGTCTTACTATATTTTATTTAACTTGATATTTTATATCACTGATTAGATTTCCAACTAAACTGAAAATCAAGCCTTCTATCTCCTAGAACGGTAGGGTTCAAATGTATCATCCCTCAAAATTTCCACAAGGCATTTAACGAAGATCTTCTTTCTGAGTGCACAAATCAAACCTACAGCAAAAAATCCCTATTACTGTTTTTATTAGCCTTAAATATTAGCTCTCAGTTTTTATTTTACATTGTATAAATTCAGGTGACTCTATTGGTTCCCTTTAGTATATGTAATTAATATTGCCTGAGGAACAGATTTATATGCCTTGTCTTATAATACCAGGCTGGGGAAGCACTCCCCAGTGAGGCATAATGTCTATCCCACAATATAATCAGGCAAAAGAGATGTAACATTCTTAAAATACAGAAACTCATTTAAATATAGCAATTTTTATAAACTTTGATCTCAATTATATCAATTTATATCTTTAACTTTAATTTTTATTAGGACCCCATTAACAAGCCTTGGTCTTCCAAGAGTACCAGAAGCTTTTCTTTTTATCCACTGACCATATTATCAGTTTTTGTATAAATTCTTCAGCATCCTCATTGAGAGATTGAACCAAGGGATGAAGGTTCTTTTGTCAATCTTTTAACTTGATTAATTGGCCTAATTTTTGCCCCAAGTGACCAACTGCTTATCAGATAGCTCTGTAATTATTCTTACAGGGTAAATAAAGTAAATTTATTTGGGGCCCTTTCATGCTTAGGAGGCTTCCGTGATGGCTTAGTGATAAAGAATCTGCCTGCAGGAGCTGAAGGAGATGCCAGTTCAATCCCAGGGTGGGGAAGATCCCCTGGAAGAAAGCATGGCCACCCACTCAAATATTCTTGCCTGGAGAATCCCCTGAGCAGAGGAGCCTGGCAGGCTACAGTCCATAGGGTAAGAAAGAAACTGACAGGACTGAAGCGACTTAGCATGCATGCACACCATGTTCAGGATCAGTGAAGGATTCCTTTGGCCTATCAAACCTTAAGTAGTGTTGCAAAAGGTTTTTGCTTTAATCACATTAATGTTCATTTTTAAAAATCCTGTTTCTTAATAACCATGGAAAGATTTATCTTTTGGGGATGAGGCCCTTTAAACTTTGTACTTATTAGAGAAGAAATTTTTAGATTTTCCTTCAGCTTCTTATTCCTCTATTAATCAACCTAATTAAAAGTTGATCTAATGTTTTATTAGCCTTTGTAAGACTGATTGATGGGCAGCTGAGACCAAATATAAGGCTTCTCAAATTTTTTTTTTGTGTTAAACTAGGAGTTTTTAGTTTACCCATTTTATATATATTTTTATCCACTTTCTAATTTGTTCTTTTTTATAGATGCCAATAAAATAGCTGTTCATAGTAAGAACTTTCTAAAAATTCACCAGTTTAAAAGTTTCTTCAATTTAAAGACTCCATTGTCTGGCCATTGATGAGTAGAATCTTAATAGCAACTCAAACCAATAAGACACAAAAGATGTCTCCACAAGAGATCAAAAAGGATGCAATCTTCACAAGATCTTAAATGTTTACTTGCAAAACTTGTCTAAGTAAAGGGCCATCATTGTACAGGCAGATGCACTGAAGGTTAAGATGACAAAGGCCTTATGGGTTAGGGCCCCTTATGACAAATTTTCTGAGAGTTGTCATGTAGTTAGTTGCTCAGTTGTGTCCAACTCTTTGTGACCCCATGCACTGTAGCCCACCAGGCTCCTCTGTCCATAGACTATCAGGAAAAAATACTAGAGTGGGTAGCCATTCTCTTCTCCAGGGGATCTTCCTAACTCAGGGAAGGAGTTAGGTCTGATTCCTTACCAAGTCTCCTGCATTGCAGGCAGATTCCTTACCAAGAATTGGCATAGCCGGACACAAAGATTGCTCAGAATCCTAGTCTATCTGACTGTCTGCCAAATTCTTGCCATATGTGTACCTTCTGGAAGGTAGAGACCAAGCTCTCAAAACAAAGAAAAAATATCTAAAATACTAGAGTGGGTAGCCATTCTCTTCTCCAGGGGATCTTCCTAACTCAGGGAAGGAGTTAGGTCTGATTCCTTACCAAGTCTCCTGCATTGCAGGCAGATTCCTTACCAAGAATTGGCATAGCCGGACACAAAGATTGCTCAGAATCCTAGTCTATCTGACTGTCTGCCAAATTCTTGCCATATGTGTACCTTCTGGAAGGTAGAGACCAAGCTCTCAAAACAAAGAAAAAATATCTGAGAAGAGCATGTAGAACGTTTACATCTCAAAGACACAGGGAGAAAAATGCAAGTTCCTCCATGGCAGATTTTTTTTTTCCTTTTAAAGTCAGAATTCCAAAAAAATGTTCCATCAAGCCAGCTTTTTTAGCTGTGCATGCAAAAACATAATTTGGATATGTCAAAAGAGCTTCAATTTGGCCATTTTTATAGTGAAATGTCCTTTAATTTGCAACAAAGCAAGTACTTGTCAGTACAAATTCTATACTTAAACGATAAAATCTTTCAGTGTATCTCAACTGAGGATAACTCTCTCAGTGTCTTTCAACTAAGCAAAAGTTTCTCATTTGTCTCTCACCCAGGCATCTCTTCTTGAAACTAAATTTCAAGGAAAAACTACTACTCCAGCCAGAGATTTAATACCACCGATTAAAACTCAGGCTCATCAGTTAATAATAGGAGACCCAAGATCCACCCAGAATTGTCTGGAACTCTAAGGAGGTAGACGGGCACAAAGGTACTTCATCTGGTACCAAAGCTAGAGATCCTCATGGAGTTCAGATGAAGGAGAGAAGTCTGTTTTTGGTCTTTTTGTTGTTGGTCACCAAACCAATATTGCTGACTGAAAAACAAATGCACAATCTAAAAGTTTCAAGTTATATTTTATTGGGGACCTTACTCAGGACTAAAACCTGGGGTACTCTTACAGAGAGATAAGGAAGAATTCAAGATATCTAGGAATTTTAACTGGGGGAAAAAAAAACTGTAGTGGAACACATCAAGATTACTTCTAACAATAATTAAAAAAAACAAAAACAAAACAGGCATCTTAAGTTAATGATGTTAACACCTTTCTACACTTGGCACTCAGCTCACTGAAATTATTCCTTTGATATGCATCATTGATACTGGGGCTATATATCTTGTTTTTCTCCATCCTGAATCCCCTCAGGGTACACCATCAGGTTCTGATAGCTTCATGGTTGGCAATATTCACTGTTTACCAAAGTGTCAGGCAACATTTTTCATATGCAAGAACAAATTTTCACCATTTTTCCAATATAAAAGTATTTGCTTCCTTGGTATTTTTCAGGACTTTTGTTTCTTTTTCTTTCTTTTTTTTTTAAATTATATTCATCTTCTATATCTACTATACAATGGAAGTTTATTTTCACTTTCATTTCCTGTATTGGTTTTCCTTGAAATTTATATGAGTTTTTCTATTATATTTTTCAGAGCAACTCAAGAAAGAAATTGGTAAGTTTTATGAGTTTTTAAAAAAGATATGTTTCCAGATAAATGTTTTCCTCATTTCTTCACATTCACCTCTTACACACTGCTGTCTTTCTTTTGCATACTTGTGAATTTCAAATTATCTTTTCCATTTTCTTTGACATTCTGAACTCCTCCAATATTAAGTCTCTTACTTCTCTTCTCTACTTTTTATTCTTTCTCTTTCATTTTATCTTCCTGTTAACTATCATAGCTTCATTTGGTGAAAAAAATTGGTGCAATGAAAGGGATTAGTCTAAGAAGAATGTGATTATTTCCATTCAATAGAAAGTCTCCTTTAACTTTGATTTTTCCTCATGTGCTCTGAAATGGAGTTCCCATTATATATATATATAAAATCGTCTTTCAATTTAAGAATAGTATGCAAACTCCAAAGCAGTCTGAATAAGTTCTTCTTTTGTTGACCTTCTAAACACTTTGCATATACTAATGTCAAATGTAACCTTGATACATTTTGCTTGACCATAATCTCCAGTGATCTAAGATATAAAAATATTTTCACATGAATTTGCATCATCTTTCCTTTCCAACCAAAATTATTAGTGTACATTCATTTTTATTTTAACCATTTAATAGTTAATTAACAAATTTCTCTTCCTTCAGGGTCGTGAACATATTTTTCAGTCAGTCAAATAAACTTCATTGATATTATATCTCTAAATTCTATGGCTATTTTCTAATATAATTCTACATTATTTTTAGTATCCTACTTCAAGAATTATTATTTTCTGGGGCTCCAAAAGGACAGTGACTGTAGCCATTAAATTCAAAGACACTTGCTCCTTGGAAGAAAAGCTATGACAAACCTAAATAGCATACTAAAATATGCTGTTTAGAGACATAACTTTGCCTGCAAAGGTCCGTATAGTCAAAGCTATGGTTTTCCCAGTAATCATGTATGGATGTGACAGCTGGACAGTAAAAAAAAGCTGAGCACCAAAGAATTGATGCCTTGGAACTGTGTTGCTGGAGAAGACTCTTTAGAGTCCCCTGGACAGCAAGAAGATCAAACCAGTCCATCCTAAAGGAAATCAGTCCTGAATATCCATTGGAAGGACTGATGCTGAAGTTGAAGCTCCAATACTTTGGCCACCTGACATGAAGACCCAACTCAAGGGAAAAGACCCTGATGCTGGGAAAGATGGAAGGCAGGAGGAGAAGAGAACGAAAGAGGATGAGATGATTGGATGGCATCACTGACTCAATGGATGTGAGTTTAAGCAAACTCTGGGAGATGGTGAAGGACAGGGATGCACCTGTCCATGGAGTCTCAAAAAGTTAGACACGACTGAGCGACTGAACAGCAACAAGGTGTCCTTTCATATCAGATTATATTCTTCAAATTTTAGTAAAATTTCCAGATGGAATGAACTTCAGACATTTCTTTCATTGCTTTTGAAATGTACATTACTCAGCAAATTTCAGACACAAATATTGACAGATGCATAGCATTACTCACATCTTCGTTATGATGTTAACAAAATCTGTTTATATATACATACGTGATTGTGTATTTTCTTTCAGAGAGGAAGAAGGATCAATTCAAGTCCGGTGAGTAATGATTATCTCTCAGAAACCTTCACTGTTCTGCTTTTCTCAGAGTCTGACCCTATGCCAGTGGGATAGAATGCAGAAATACAACAAAAATGTTTAGTGTAAGTAATGCAACATTGGAAGCATTATCTTTATAAATATCAATGCTTTCAATAAATTCTCTCTGAAGTGCAAGCCGCCAATGACTCAGCCTGTAATTCTTCCTCTCCCCTTTCATTCATTTGTTCCTTCCATGCCCCATCCTTCATGCTCCTAATCCTGCCACCTTTGTTTTTTCTATATTTCTATCTAACCTCCACCTGATCATTTTTATCACCATATTTGAAAATTGGAATATGAGGATATAAGATAGAAAGAGGAAGTTCAAAGGATTCAGTAGAAGAAATAGAACAAACACAAATATTTCTTATATTTGTTTGTAATAAAATAAAAAAGACAGTAAAAGAAACATGCAAGGATAAAAGTAAAGTTTTTTCTATTTTGTTCTTTTGCAGCATGGAGGGATATACCATTATATGCTGGTGAGCAACACGGGTTCTGATGAAGAAAATCCTATTATCAAAGATATTTTAAATGAACATCTACTCTGTGCAAAATGATTTGCTGAAAATCAAGGAAACTCCAGGGACTTATTTCATGAATTCAGTAGATTACTCATTATTCTAACAGATAATAATACGTTTGGAACATTACATTTTAGTAGTTTTATTATTTTTAATTGCATATAACATTATGTTTTGAGAGTAGGTAAAATGGTTATCTGCTAAAATCTGAGGAATTGAGAGTGAATAATAAATTGTATGTCAGACCCATCATATCCTATATTTCCTTTCAAACATCCTAAATAAGTTACAAATATTTATCCTATATGAATTTTGGATGAAGAGAGCATAGGGTTGGCACAGGTCTTCAAGTCATACATAATTTAAAATCTTATAAAAAGAGGTTCAGGTATATGAAAAGAGGTTTTTTGTTTGTTTGTTTTTTCCTTTTTTGGTTGTTCTTATTCTTGAATTAAGGCGTTTATTACCTTAATATTCAGGACAGACAGGCAGCTCTGTCAGATTGTAGATTTCTATGTTCATTTGTTCCTTGCAGATTGGAGAAAAGAAGAGTTCCAGACTGGTGAGTCTATCACTGTCCAAGACAGGCCCTGTTCCTTGTGGGCAGTCCCAGGGAAGATCCAGGGAGGGGAACTGGATCTCCCCAGAGCCAGAGGCGCTCTCACAGAACTCTGGCCCAAGCCTACTGAGACTCTTCCCAGAAACCTGATGATCTCTTGTCTTTGCAGTAAATTTGACTCTGGATGCAGCCACTGCCCATCCTGCCCTCTTCCTGTCTGAAGAGGGGAGAAGAATAACCTGGCAAGAACCATGTCAGGAACTTCCCAGCTGCCCAGAGAGATTTGTCTCCATTCCCTGTGTGCTTGGTCAGCTGCACTTCAGCTCAGGGAGATACTTCTGGGAGGTGGAGGTTCAGGACGCACATTCCTGGGACCTGGGAGTTTGTAGGAATAATGTAGCAAGGGAGGGGGGAGTCACAATGTCACCGCAGAATGGTTTCTGGGCCATTAGGCTCTACAAAGGGGAGTACTGGGGCCTCACATCCCCAGAAACTTCTCTTACTCTAAAAGAAAAACCCCTTCATGTAGGGGTATTCCTGGATTATGAGGCTGGAGATGTATCTTTCTATAACATGAGAGATGGATCCCACATCTACACATTTCCCAAACAAACATTTTATGGTAGCCTAAGACCACTGTTTAGACTTTGGTCCTCTGACTCAGGCCCTCTCACCATTGTCCAGGTGGAGTAGAATACAATGATGCTGTAATTCATATGCCTAACCTTCCACAATGATTACAATTCTTTCCACTAGATACAAATTTATTTTTTTCTTCCTCCTTTACTGGTTTATTCTAAGATGAAGCTCTGATACAAACACTGATGGTTGCCTCTCATATTAATTCTCCCTTCTTCCTAAGTTATAGGTCCCTCAATTATGACTATGTCTATGACAGTCTAGTAGAAAGATGAGATTTCCTAGCATCCCCTGCTGAATGTGATTAAATTATAACCAGTGCATTTTAAGATGAATTATTCTGTATGGCTTTTTGGAAAAAAACCCTGATCCTGGGAAAGACTGAGGGCAGAAGGAGAAGAGGATGACAGAGGTTGGACGACATCACTTAGTCAATGGACATGAACTTGGGTAAACTCTGAGAGATGGGGAGGGACAAGGAAGCATGGAGTGCTGCAGTCTGTGGGGTTGCAAAAAGTTGGATATGACTTGTCAACTAAATAACTACATTCAGTATCATCTCTGGAATGTGTTCTTAAAGGAAAATTATGTGATTTTCTTCTTTTCTCTAACTATTTGGATGGCTGGAATGTGGCATGATGGGTGGATCTCTAAGAACATCTCTGATCATGTAATATGATATGGACTGAAAAGAAGATATTAATAGAATGATTCTGGAGTTTTGACAGCTTTATGAAACTACTATATGCTCACTTTCTGAATTACTTCCAGTAAGAAACAAATTTTGTATCTTTAAACCATTCATATGTTTTATTTTTGCCTGTTGCGACTGACTCCAATACTAACTCAGCATCCTCCCTTTAAGGATGGTAGCAGGTAACATCCACAGTTGAATAGTCAGATGAAACCGGAAATGTAAAGTCCTGTACTTGCTTGCTCAGTTACTCCAGTGTGTCAGTCTCATTATGGTCTTCCAATTTCTCCTGAATCCTCAGTCCCTCTTGACTTTACTTCCTACCTTCTCCTTTGTGGTTACCATGGTTAATAATTTTAAGTATTATCTTACTAGTGAGTAAAAATCTCTGGCCTCATTGCCCTTATATCACATGTACTTGAAAAAAAAAACCTCCAAATATGAATAAATCTAATTACCTATCTCTCATACTGGCCGTTAAACATGCTATAGAAATCCACACATGTGAGCAGATGGTTCTGCTTTACATGTGTGGTTACCTATCACAACTTGGACACCAGCACTATCAAGTAATCCTCTCATTCATTAAAAAAAACTACTTTTATTCAATTTCCAAATTTACTCCCTCCTTATACTCAATATATGACCATGTTCCCACTTTGAAAAATAATATTAATAATAATAACAATAATCAGAGGACAATTATTTCATCTTTGTAATAATAAATATAACAAACCTAAATCTCCACCTCTCCATTACTCTTCTCTCACTGTGTTATTAACAGAAGTATTTCCCTTTCTTCACGGGAACACCAACCCATCTTTATCTCCATTCATTCTGTACTGTGCTCTCTGGACTTCGATCCTGCAGTTGTTCCTCTCAGACTTTCCACAGGCTTTTTCCCATGAACATTATGTTTTTCAAAATACATTTTCTACCAACTCTAGATCCTCCTTTATACTCTGCTTTCATGAATTTCTCAAAATAATTATATAAAAACTGTGTTTGTATTTCTCTGATTCCCATTTCCTTCTGAATATACTGTAGGTTATGGGTTAAACTGCATCTCCCTCACCACCTGTCCTAAATTCACATATTGAAATCCTTTACCTCCAGTACCTCTGAATGTGACTTTGTTTGAAAATAGGGTCATTGCAGGTGTCATGATGGAGTAGAGTGCATCCCTAATACAGTAAGACTGTTGACCGTAAAAAAGGGGGAAATTTAGACATCCACATAGGCACAAGGAGAATGCCATGTGAAGTCTGCTTCCACAGCCAAGGAATGCGCAAGATTGCTAACAAAATACCAGCTGCTAGGAGAGAAACTTGGAACAGATTCTTCACCAGCACCTTCAGAAAGAGCATAGCCCTGCCACACCTTAGTATCACAATTCTTGCCCCCAGAACTGCGATATAATAAACTTCAGTTGTTTAAGGTTAATTAATGTGTGATACTTTATTATAGTCTATTAATAGCCATAGCAAGCCAATGTACTCTTTTTTATTTTGTTTTGTTAAACACAATCTGATCATTTATTCCTTAAAAACAAAACCCAAAACCTGTTACAGAAACTCCAGAGAATTTCTGCATTTATATAAGTTTCATGAAACAGTTGAAAACCAACATAGAAAAAAAGTTTTAAATTCTATGACTAATGAATTTATGTAAAGTACTTAATTCTATGATGATTGTGTCTGTATTTCAGTGTTCATAATTTCGCATGCCTTAATACCCATTGTTTTATGTTAAAGCTATCAATATCCTTAATTCCTACTTTATAGATGAGTAAAGCAAGGCTTTGATTATTTATATTGCTATCAGACTTTTAATATTTTCCAAAGTCACGCATTTACTAGATGCCAGAACTGGAACTAGAATCCTAGTCTTTTAACTCCAGAAATCCAAGGCAACTTTTGCTAAACAAACTCACTCTTTTCTTATTTATATAGACCAAATTTGCATCACGATACATATACTTCATGCTGAGGACCAGTTACAGGCTTATGATTAAAGAAGTAAAATCAACAGCAGTGTAACCAAAGAGTTAGTAAATGTATGTATGCTATGCTAAGTTGCTTCAGTTGTGCCCAACTCTTTGTGCCTCCATGGACTGAAGCCCACCAGGCTCCTCTGTTGATGGAATTCTCCAGGCAATAATACTAGAGTGGATTGCCATGCCCTCCCCTGGGAATCTTCCCAACCCAGGCATCAAACCCATGTCTCTTACATCTGGTGCATTGGCAAGTGGGTTTTTTACCACTACACCACCTGATAAACTCACTGTATAGTTAAACGGTGGGTGTTAAAGCTCTTAGTTTAAATGACCATAAGCTATTAATTCTCAAAGTATGGTTCCAAGGAACATTAGTTCTGTGATAGTCTCGATTAAATAAAGTGCTCAAATCTTTTCTATTGTAAAAATTATAAAATAGTATAGATTGCTGTGTTTTCTAGAAAGTGCTACTCTAAATTATTTCAACCCTAAAAGTGAAGCCGTCAAAAGAAATAGAATCTGCCAGCTTGCCCTGCCCTATGGATTTCAAATTTGATAGTCCTCACAGTAATTAAACCAACTCCCCTACCCCCTCATAATAAGTAAACCATGGAAGCCAACTCTGACTCCATGATGGAACTGTTTCTTTGACTTGCTTTCATTGCTTTTGTGATTATAATCATACAGAATGATTTGCCTCAGAGAAGCCTGCCCCTCTGCCTGACTGTTAAACTAAAGTGCCTTTGTTCAGAACCCTGTCTACCTGCAGATGGCAGGAAGGAAGAAAATAACACATCCCCTGCCTGAGGCTTGCCAAAGGGGGCCAAAGAATTGGTCCTAAAAATAGAGGGACTAATGTAGTGACCCAAGGATGAAAAAGCAGATAAAACCAAAAGGGCTTTGGAATGCAAGAATGGAAAAATCAGACCCTTACCATCCTTCCCTCCCCCATATCGTAATTATTAATGGATTTCAGGTCCTCCTGAGCAGTATAACCTGTCTCTCCTCCTACCCCACAAAGGGAGAAGGTATTTGCCTTACTCTTCCCCCACCCAGTATACATGCCTCATCCAATCAGCAAATGACCCACAGGACACCTATCCCATCCTTGTACCCTGGGAATAAAAGTAGACTAAAGACCCCTGTTCAACGTCAGTTCTCCCTTGAGCTGGCCCACTGTTCTAACAGCATCTCCCACTCTAATAAACTTTATTCTCCTCTAATTCTGCCTCATTTCTGGAAATTCTTTTCCAAACTGCACTTGGACCATGACATTTTTGGTGGCCCATATGGGGACTTGGGGTCTCTTCCCTACCTCCTCATTTCTCCTTTCTCATAGGGACCCTCTGTGAACAGGAAAGTGCTGTGGAAGCAACTGAGGAACTCTGGCCAGTGTTAACCTCTAGTGTGTTCCAAAGGCCCCACTGCTCACTGCACTCCAGTAGCTGCCACCCAAATAGGTGAGGGTCTCTCCTTTAGACTTCTTTCTAACTGAGGACTAGTCCAACCAATATTGTGTGGGCATGGATCAGGCACTTAAAAACCATTAGGGCACCTGCCACATTGAAGACTCCCATATGAAGATAAGGGGGACATGGAACAGATCAGGCCACACAGGCATCCACCCCCAGCAAGACAACTTCCAAGCTCTGTGTCAGGCACATAGTGATTGAAGCAAAACAGAGACCATTGTCCCCTGGCCACCGCCCCCACAATAGGATTGTAAGGCGGGTTCCTCAGCCTTCTTCCCTGTCACTTTCACTTCTCCCCCTTTCGGTCTGGATTGATTTACAGGAGCCTAGGTGTTGCTTCTGAGCCATCCCAAGAGCACCTTCCACGTTTCAGGGAATCACCAAACAGTGAGTCACCTGGTGGCTCCCAGGAATGTCTGTCTGCCTGTCCATGTAAGTCACATGGTGTCTTAGCCTCACGGTTCTGTCACATGGTGCCTTAGCTGCATGTTTCTCAGGGGTCACCTCTCACTTCAAACGTAACTGTTGGGACAGTTGGCCATTTTGTACCATTAGTCGCACAGAGAGATCACTGGGACCAAAGGGACAGTGTCAGCTGGTGACTCTTAGTATCCCATTCTAAGGCAGGTAGGCTAAGAGTTGGTTCTGGTACATCCCGGGAGCCTCTCTCAAACTCACTTCTGTCTACATTCTCAGAAACTGGAAGATTTTGACCCTGAAAAAAACTTGGCCCAATACAAACTGAGGGACTCCCCAAAACAATGGCCTGTGAATGGCACAGTAGCTTTTGCCAAAAACAGGGAAAGGACTCAGAATTTCCTTACATTCAGTCCTTCACAGACCTCAGTCAGAATCTGGATTTGAGAGACTCATGCCACATGTGTCTTTCAGTTGCCTCCCTATCTCCTGTCCCAAAACCTTAAAAACAAAGGGGCTAGCTTTGTGGTTTAGAGCTAAGATGGCGCCTAGCGGAAGAGATGAGGGTGTGGCCTAAGTTGTCTGTCAAAACTTTTGATTGGCTCTCTTGATTTCTGTGCACGTAGACAGCACGTGATCACCATAGACTCTTGTTATAATGATGGCACATGACGATTTGACCTTTAATGTGATTGGTGCAACTATGGAAAGTCCCTCCCAAACCCCTCCTTGCTTGCTTTTATAAACCAAGAGCTTACAACAATAAAGCAGAACTGCTTAGACGGAACCCTTGTCGCGTCTGATTGTCTCTCGCTCGCAGAGGGGCTGGGTTGGTGGACAGCAGGCTCACCTCTCCTCGGGACCCCTCGGCTTTGCTGAGGGAAGTTCCACTGCCTCTCTCTTTCTGCGGAGCGCCCCCCGCAGGCAAGTGATCCCTATGTATTTTATACATTGTGTTGCAAGTAAATATGATTGTTTTCATAATCACTCTTTCTTATCTTTAATTTTTAGTGTATAGAAACGCAAGAGATTTTCATGTATTAATTTTGCACTCTGTAACGTTACCAAATTTGTTGACTAGATCCAGTGATTTTGTGGTGTCATCTTTAGGATATTCTATGTATAACATCACATCACCTGAAAACAATGGCAGTTTTGCTTCTTCTTTTCCTTTTTGTATTCTTTGTATTACTTTTTCTTCTCAGATAGACATGACTTCTGCTGCTGCTAAGACGTTTGAGGCGTGTCTGACTCTGTGCAACCCCATAGATGGCAGCCCATCAGGCTCCCCCATCTCCGGGATTCTCCAGGCAGGAACACTAGAGTGGGTAGCCATTTCCTTCTCCAATGCATGACAGTGAAAAGTGAAAGTGAAGTCGCTCAGTCATGTCCGACTCTTAGTGACCCCATGGATTGCAGTCCACCAGGCTCCTCTGCCCATGGGATTTTCCAGGCAAGAGTGCTGGAGTGGGGTGCAATTGCCTTCTTCTAAAACTGTATGTTGAATAAAAATGGCAAAGTGGACATCCTTCACTTCTTCTTGATCTTAGAGGATATGCTTTCAGGTTTTCACCATTGAAGATGTTGTCAGATTTGGGGTTGTTGTATATGGTCTTTATTATGTTGAGGTAGATTCCCTCTATGTTCACTTTCTAGAGATTTTCTTTCTTAATGGGTGTTGAATTTTGTCAAAAGATTTTCTGCATCTATTTAGATGACTATATGACTTTTAATCTTAAAATTTGTCAACATGGTGTAGCACATTAATTCATGTATATTGAAGAATCTTTGTATCCCTGAGACAAATCCCACTTGACCATGGTGTATGATTCTTTTAATGTGTTTTTGGATTTTGTTTGCTAGCATTTTGTTGAGAATCTTTGTATCTATGTTCATCATTGACATTGCCCTGCAATTTTCTTTCCTTTTTTTTTTTTTTTTCTGATATTGTTATCTAGTTTTGGTGTCAAGATGATGATGGCCTCATAAAATGAGCTTGGTTGTGTTCTTCCCCATGAAAAATTTTGGAAGGGATTGAGAAGGAGAGATGTTAGCTTTTCCCTAAATGTTTGACAGACTTCACCTGTGAAGCTATCTGATCCTTGACTTTTGTTAGTTGGTAGACTTTTAATACCATTTTAATTTCACTGCTTGTGACTGATGTGTTTACATTTTCTATTTCTTTCTGATTCAGTCATAGGAGGTTGTACTTTTCTAAGAGTTTGTCCATTTCTCCCAAGTTATCAATTTTATTTGCATATATTTGCTTGTAGTGGTTTTTTATTATCATTTTCATTTCTGTGATGTCTGCTGTAAATTAATGAAGAAAAATAAGGTGAATTATTAATATATGCAGCTAGTAAGTAATGACACTGGAAATTTGAAGCCAGGTGATTTAGACTAGATATTGTAACTAATGAGTCATGAAGAAACAGAATCTAAAATAAAAGGTGACCACAGTGGGTAGTTGTGTATAATTTTGAAAGTCATGATTAGGGAAAACCTTTCCTGTGAGGAAGATTTTATGAAGAGATGGAATAATGGTGATATCTAAGGGATAAAAAATTATAAACAGAGGGAATAGCAAAGGCAAATGTGGCTGAGGACAGGGTGTTTGGAAATGAATGAAACATTATTTAGCTATAAAAGGAGCAAAATTGAGTCATTTGAGCTGAAGTGGATAAGGCCTGTTATAGAGAGTTAAGAAAGTCAGAAAGAGAAAACAAATATTGTATGCCAATGCATATATATAGAGCCTAGAAAACTGGCACTGGTGAGCCTATTTGCAAGGCAGGAATAGAGATGAAGACATACAGAATGGTCTTCTGGACACAAAAAGAAAGAGAAGGTGGGACAAACTGAGAGCATAGCACTGACATATAGTGCACACTACCATGTATAAAATAGATAACTGGTGGAAAGTTGCTGTATAACACAGAGAGCTCTGCCCAGTGCTCTGCGATGAACAAGAGGGGTGGGATGGAATGGAGTCTCAAGAGGGAGGGGATATATGTAAACTAGTGGCTAATTCACATTGTTGTATGGCAGAAACCAATAGAACACTGTAACCTGATTATCATCCAATTAAACATATTTTAAGAGAGGAAAGAAATGCGAAAGCAAATGGATGTGGAGTACTGCAGGCTAGGGAAATAGGACAAAAGTATTTTTGTGGGAGAGTCAGTGAGCAGAAGGTGGTGGTACACAGTTAATCATCTTCCAGCAGTCACTGTTAGAGCTATGCCTAGATAACCTCAGATCATCTCCCTTCCTTTTTCTTTTATTGTGTGTGTGTGTGTGTGTGTGTGTGTGTGTGTGTGTGTTCGCACATTTCTAAGGTTTTGACGTTCAGTTCAGTTCAGTCTCTCAGTCGTGTCCAACTCTTTGCGACTCCATGAATTGCAGCATGCCAGGCCTCCCTATCCATCACCAGCTCCCGGAGTTCACACAAACTCATGTCCATTGAGTCAATGATGCCATCCTGCCATCTCATCCTCTGTCGTCCCCTTCTCTTCCTACCCCCAATACCTCCCAGCATCAGAGTCTTTTCCAATGAGTCAACTCTTCTCATGAGATGGCCAAAGTACTGGACTTTCAGCTTCAGCATGATTCCTTCCAGAAAAACCACACTACTGATCTCCTTTAGAATGAAGATGGTTGGATCTGGAATGGACTGGTTGGATCTCCTTGCAGTCCAAGGGACTCTCAAGATTCTTCTCCAACACCACAGTTCAAAAGCATCAATTCTTTGGTGCTCAGCTTTCTTCACAGTCCAATTCTCACATCCATACATGACTACTGGAAAAACCATAGCCTTGACTAGATGGACCTTTGTTGGCAAAGTAATGTCTCTGCTTTTGAATATGCTTTCTAGGTTGGTCATAATTTTTCTTCCAAGGAGAAGTCATCTTTTAATTTCATGGTAGCAATCACCTCCACAGTGATTTTGGAGCCCCCCCAAAAATGAAGTCTAACACTGTTTCCGCTGTTTCTCCATCTATTTCCCATGAATTGATCAGACCTGATGCCATGATCTTTATTTTCTGAATGTTGAGCTTTAAGCCAACTTTTTCACTCTCCTCTTTCACTTTCATCAAGAGGCTTTTTAGTTCCTCTTCATTTTCTGCCATAAGGGTGGTGTGTCATCTGCATAAAGGAGGTTATTGATATTTCTCCTGGAAAACTTGATTGCAGCTTGTGTTTCTTCCACCACAGCATTCCTCATGATGTACTCTGCATAGAAGTTAAATAAACATGGTGACAATATACAGCCTTGACATATTCCTTTTCCTATTTGGAACCAGTCTGTTGTTCCATGTCTAGTTCTAACTGTTGCTTCCTGACCTGCATACAGATTTCTCAAGAGGCAGGTCAGGTGATCTGGTATTTCCATCTCTTGAAGAATTTTCCACAGTTTATTGTGATCCACACAGTCAAAGGCTTTGGCATAGTCAATAAAGCAGAAATAGATGTTTTTCTGGAACTCTCTTGCTTTTTCCATGATCCAGCAGATGTTGGCAATTTGATCTCTGGTTCCTCTGCCTTCTCTAAAACCAGCTTGAACATCAAGGAGTTCACGGTTCATGTATTGCTGAAGCCTGGCTTGGAGAACTTTGAGCATTACTTTACTAGCATGTGAGATGAGTGCAATTGTGCACTCTTTGGCATTGCCTTTCTTTGGGATTGGAATGAAAACTGACCTTTTCCAGTCCTGTGGCCACAGCCGAGTTTTCCAAATTTGCTGGTATATTGAGTGCAGCACTTTCACAGCATCATCTTTCAGGATTTGAAAAAGCTCAACTGGAATTCCATCACCTCCACTAGCTTTGTTCATAGTGATGCTTTCTAAGGCCCACTTGACTTTACATTCCAGAATATCTGGCTCTAGGTGAGTGATCACACCGTCGTGATTATCCGGGTCATGAAGATCTTTTTTGTACAGTTCTTCTGTGTATTCTTGCCATCTCTTCTTAATACCTTCTGTTTCTGTTAGGTCCATTCCATTTCTGTCCTTTATCGAGCCCATCTTTGCATGAAATGTTCCCTTGGTATCTTTAATTATCCTCATTATCATTAAGATATGTCTAATCAATAGCTTTAACAATATTTCTTATTTACAAGTCTTTTTTTGATATATGTACATATTTTATACATTATGTACATATTTGGTACATGATTTTAGTATTGTTCCTCATTTTTGATTTGTTTTTACATAGTATACTATTTCCAGTCTTCGTCTCTCAAATATTATACATTCTTATATTCAATATTTATCATTCTGAAGAAACAAGTGATGCTTAAGTCCATTCTGATAAGTTTAATCTTTTACTTCTAGTGTTTTGTCCATTTATATTTGGTATAATTATATAAATATAAGTGGATAAATCTGCCATCATATTAATCTTTTTGTATTTGGTTCATCTGTATTCTTTTCTGTTTCCTGTCATTGCTGTTTTCTTTTGGGTGAATACATTTGTATCATTCATTTTTGCCCTAAAAATAACTTGTTAGAAATACATATTTTAAGTATCCTTCAGTTGTTACATAGGGTTTATAATATGCATCTTTACCTCATTACTGTCTAATATACTTTAGTAGTTTATTATCTCCTGATACTGTTGCTTTTACACATTAATTTGCATTTTTTGTTATTTTCCTCCATTTAATCCTACATAATTTAAAGCCAACTAGATTTTAGTCTTTCTTAATTTTGTTTCCATGTTTCATTTTGGGTGTTTTTTTCCTGCTTGAATAAATCCTTTATTTTATTTTTGTTTGTTTGTTTGTTTGTTTTCTTTTCTTTTTTGGATGTCTGTTAGGGATGCATTTCTTCCATCTTTATCTAAAAGAATATTTGTTTCACATTATTTTTAGGAAAATTTTTTATAATATACAGTATTCTTGTTTAATAGTTTTGTTTTGTTCTTTCAGCTCTGTAGATATACCAGTCATTTCCTTTGTCACTTTGAGAGCTTCCATTAAGTTGTATGTTATTTTCACTCTTGCCCTTAAAATTTAATGTGTCTTTTCCCTTCTTTTTCCCTGCAATTAGATTTTTTCATTGCTTTTTAGCAGTTTTCCTAATTTTTTTTGTTTATATTATAATAGCTATTTCTTTGTAGTTACCATGAGAGTTACATGTAAAATCCTAAACATGCCACATTCTAAATATATATCAACTTAGTATCAACAACATATTCATATAAAAACTCTGCTCATTTTCAGCTTGAAGATCACCTCTTTCAGTTGTTGATTTCTCAAAATTACATCTTTATACATTGAGTGCCCTCAAATATAAACTAATAATTATTTTAAAGGTACTAGTTTCTTAGGTGGAAAACAAAGTATGGAGTTAAAAATACAATGTTACAATGATTCTAGCTTTTAGACTAATATATTTTAGGTAATATTTCAGTTATTTAGATCATGTAGAAAACAAAAAGTAGACTGAAAAACCACTGTGAAGATAATGCTTTCTTTTGTAATTGTTCATGTGTTTATCTTTATTGAAATGTTTGACTGCCTACAGTAGTCTAATAGTAATGAACCCCAACTTTTCATTGAAATGTCTTTTCTTCCTCATATTGCTCATATTTGAAGAAATGTTGAAGAAATTCTTCATGTTTTTGCTATAGATAAGGTTCTTGTTTGACAGTTGGTTTTTTTTTTTTTCCTTTTAATGCTGTGAATATATTGATCCACTGCTTTCTGACTCCAAAATTTCTGAGAAATCTGTAAATGAGAAACTTTTTTGTGATGAGCCACTTCTCTGTTGCTTTCAAGATTCTCCTTTTGCCTTTGTCTTTTGAAAGTTTTATTATACTTTATTTCAGTGTGGATCTCCTTGAGTTCTTGATACTTGGAACTTATTGAGCTTTGTAGCTATTTATATTCATATTTTTAATTAGATTTGGAAAGATATTAGCCATTATTTTGTTAAATATTTATGTGTCCCTTTCTCTCTTCTGGACTTCCCTGGTGGCTCAGACTGTAAAGCGTCTGCTTACAATATGGGAGACCCAGGTTCAATCCCTCTGTCAGGAAGATATCCTGGAGAAGGAAATGGCAACCCATTTGAGTATTCTTGCCTGGAAAATCACATGGACGGACGAGCCTGGTAGGGTCCATGGGGTCACAAAGAGTCCGACACAACTGAGTGACTTCACTTATTTTCTTGCTTCTGGGACTGCCACAGTGTATACTCACCTTTCTTTAATATATAGATTTTTTCTTTCTGCGCCTCAGATTTAATAATTTCCACACTTGTATTCTAGCATACTAATTCTTCTTCTTGCTCAAATCTGTCTTTGTACACTTTCAGAAAATTTTGTATTTCATTTATAATAATTTTGAGTTCCCAAATTTCTTTGTTGTTACCTTTTACATTTTCTATATATTTATTAATAGTTCTATTTTGTTCATGCATTGTTTGCTTGCCTTGTCCATAAATTTCTGTAAATATTAAAACATATATAAGATAGTTAATTTGAAGATTTTGTGAGGTCCATTATCAGGCTTTTGATTTATTTACCTTTCTGTTGGCCATACTTTCCTGTTTCCTTGTTTGCTATGGGGCTTTCTTGTTGTTGTCATTGTTGCTGTTAATATTGGATACTTGAATCTGATAATGTGGTAACTCTGAAAGCCAGATTTTCCTCCTTTCATGGTGTTTTGTTTGTTTACTTTGCTATGATTTTTGCTTTTTTGATTCTTGCAACTTATCTCTGGGCCAAGGGTAAAATTAAGGTCTTTGGTTTAGTTCAGTTCAGTCGCTCAGTCGTGTCCGACTCTTTGTGACCCCATGAACTGCAGCACGCCAGGCCTTCCTGTCCATCACCATCTCCTGGAGTTCACTCAGATTCACATCCATCGAGTCCGTGATGCCATCCAGCCATCTCATCCTCGGTCGTCCCCTTCTCCTCCTGCCCCCAATCCCTCCCAGCAGCAGAGTCTTTTCCAACGAGTTAACTTTTCTCATGAGGTGGCCAAAGTACTGGAGCTTCAGCCTTAGCATCATTCCTTCCAAAGAAATCCCAGGGCTGATCTCCTTCAGAATGGATTGGTCGGATCTCCTTGCAGTCCAAGGGACTCTCAAGAGTCTTCTCCAACACCACAGTTCAAAAGCATCAATTCTTTGTCACTCAGCCTTCTTCACAGTCCAACTCTCATATCCATACATGATCACAGGTAAAACCATAGCCTTGACTAGATGAACCTTAATTGGCAAAGTAATGTCTCTGCTTTTGAATATTCTATCTAGGTTGGTCATAACTTTTCTTCCAAGGAGTAAGCATCTTTTAATTTCATCACTGCAGTCACCATCTGCAGTGATTTTGGAGCCCAAAAGAATAAAAGTTTGACACTGTTTCTACTGTTTCCCCATCTATTTCCCATGAAGTGATGGGACCAGATGCCATGATCTTCATTTTCTGAATGTTGAGCTTTAAGCCAACTTTTTCACTCTCCTCTTTTATTTTCATCAAGAGGCTTTTTAGTTCCTCTTCACTTTTTGCCATAAGGGTGGTATCATCTGCATATCTGAGGTTATTGATATTTCTCCCGGTAATCTATATTCCAGCTTGTGTTTCTTCCAGTCCAGTGTTTCTCATGATGTACTCTGCATATAAGTTAAATAAGCAGGGTGACAATATACAGCCTTGACATACTCCTTTTCCTATTTGGAACCAGTCTGTTGTTCCATGTCCAGTTCTAACTGTTGCTTCCTGACCTGCATACAGATTTCTCAAGAGGCAGGTCAGGTGGTCTGGTATTCCCATCTCTTGAAGAATTTCCCACAGTTTACTGATCCACAGAGTCAAAGGCTTAATAGGTAATTTTTGAGTTTTTCCTTTCTTTGGGCCAACATGGTGACTTGTGCAAATGTAGTTAATTTTGAATGCCCATGTCCTGAATGTCTGGCTCTCAAAAGGGAAAATGAGAAAACCAAAGAGGGAAGAAATAAAGGTACCAGCATTTCAAATCTTCTGGAAGTTACTTCAGCTGAAGAGGAGGAATATGGCAACAATAGGGGAAAGTGTAACAACAATGGCTGCCAGCCAACTTGGCTGCATCTCTGAGAATCAGAAGCAGCAATCACTGAGCAGGATGCAGCTGTCTGATATTTGAGAACAGGGTCATTTTTGTCCACACTGTCCCTCACAAGTTGTGTGCAAGCTGCTCTAGAACACATGTACACACTGACACAGGACTGGAAATGGGAGATAGGTAGTTGCTTCTATGCCAAAATCTTGTTGACTGAGGTTATACATAATTTACTGCCAAACTTTCCTGTTTTGAATCTTTGAGTCTTCCCCTTTTGAAGCTGCAAGCATTTTGTAGTTTCCAAGATTACAAGATAGTTACATAAGAAAGATTCGGTTAGTTCAATTGGTGCTTTATATTCTGTACCTTCTCAGAATCCTTGTTTTTTGCATTTCATTCTATATTGTTCATCCCTTTACAGCCTATAATTATTTGGGAATACTGTTTATTTACAGACCTACTGTACTTGATATATGTGTGCATGTTCAGTAGAAAATAGTAACATATGCAAACATTATCAATAGTAATGACTTCAGCAATTATTACCTAAGTAAAATAGACCTTGTAGTCTAGGTTCAATACAGAATACAGGATGCTTGGGGGTGGTGCACTGGGATGACCCAGAGAGATGATGTGGGGAGGGTGGTGGGAGGGGGGTTCAGGGTTGGGAACTCATGTACACCTGTGGTGGATTCATGTCAATGTATGGCAAAACCAATACAGTATTGTAAAGTAAAAAAATACATTTTAAATTAAAAAAAAAAGAGTGATAGTGTGTAAATATTATGTGGTTATATTTCTAAACATTTTCATTTTGGGATTAGACTTCTATCAGTTTTGAGTGACAATTCTGATTACAATAGGCCATATTGACTTAGATTATCTATAGGTTGCTTATATACTACCAACATTGAAGGCTCTTGATAATATAAGAATATAATATGGTCTTCACACCATAGAAGAAAAAGGATGTTGCAAACATGTTCTTTGCTAGGAATAAAATGTATTTTGAGCTTATAATATTTAATTACCAGCAACTTAAATGCTATCTATTACTATTTTATTTTGCAGATTTAGCTTTTTATTTCCTTATGTGTATGATATATGCCACTTTTAAATTGATCAATAGTGTACTTTAAGTTAGGAAAATCATTACCATTTTATGTAAATCTAATCTCCCATTTTAGACAAAGGAAATAATAATGGGTATTTGAAGGTACATACAAAAAGAAGGAAATATAGAGACAGAGATTCTGTGTATGCTTGATTGACCCAAGATGTGTTCCAATTTTTTCCTGGGAGTAATAGCATGTATCATCCATCAGTTCCCTTTGCTTTAGTTATAGACCAGTGTCATAAACTAATTAAATGTGTAATTTAAGCTGGGAGGACTGTGGCAAGTCATGCCCCTTTTTCATATTTCCTTAATGAAAGGCAGCTTTAAGGATTTCCTGGAATATTAGGCTGCATGAGAAGGTCATCAATCTGTCATCTCTGTCCATCTCTGAGCATCTCAAGGTCTTTTTAAATTAAAATCATATGACTTTGTAAACTGTGCAAGCTGTTCTAGCTATGTCAATGATCACTGAATAACTAGCACATCCTCCTTGCCAGCTTTTCAAGGTGCTTTTTATTTTTTATCATTTTTGCTCATTACCTACCAAATCATGTTCAAGCTTTTTTGTTTGGTACTCAAAGCTTACAGTAATGTGGCTTTAATCTCCTTCTCCACCTGTATCATTAGATTAGTCATCTTCCCATAACCTTTATCTTTTTTAACTTATTTTTTTTAATTGAACAATAATTGCTTTACAGAATTTTGTTATTTTCTGTCAAGACTCAACATGGGTCAGCCATAGGTACAGATGTATCCCCTCCCTTTTGAACCTCCCTCCCATCTCTCTCCCAATCCCACCTCTCTAGGTTGATACAGAGCTCCTGTTTGAGTTTCCTGAGCCATACAGCAAATTACCATTGGATATTTATTTTACGTATGGTAATGTAAGTTTCCATGTTACTTTTTCCATACATCTCACCCTCTCCTCCCCTCTCCCTGTGTCCATAAGTATATTCTTTATTCTTCATTGCCATTTTTCTAGATATCACATGTATGCATTCAGTTCAGTTCAGTCGCTCAGTCGTGTCTGACTCTTTGCGACCCCATGAATCGCAGCACGCCAGGCCTCCCTGTCCATCACCATCTCCCGGAGTTCACTCAGACTCACATCTATCGAGTCCATGATACCATCCAGCCATCTCATCCTCTGTCGTCCCCTTCTCCTCCTGCCCCCAATCCCTCCCAGCAGCAGAGTCTTTTCCAATGAGTCAACTCTTCTCATGAGGTGGCCAAAGTACTGGAGTTTCAGCTTCAGCATCATTCCTTCCAAAGAAATCCCAGGGCTGATCTCCTTCAGAATGGTCTGGTTGTATCTCCTTGCAGTCCAAGGGACTCTCAAGAGTCTTCTCCAA
>SJXO01008296.1:1421-29666 GCA_006408615.1 Connochaetes taurinus
GCAGCACCATTTATAATAGCCAGGACATGGAAACAACCTAGATGCCCATCAGCAGATGAATGGATAAGAAAACTGTGGTACATATACACAATTGAGTGTTACTCAGTCATTAAAAATAACACATTTGAATCAGTTCTAATGAGGTAGATGAAACTGGAGCCTCTTATACAGAGTGAAGTAAGCCAGAAAGAAAAACACCAATACAGTATACTAATGTGTATATATGGAATTTAGAAAGATGGTAATGATAACCCTGTATGCGAGACAGCTAAAGAGACACAGATGTATAGAACAGTCTTTTGGACTCTGTGGGAGAGGGAGAGTGTGGGATGATTTGGGAGAATGGCATTGAAACATATATAATATCATATATGAAAGGAATCGCCAGTCCAGGTTTGATGTGTGAATCAGGATGCTTGGGGCTGGTGCACTGGGACTACCCAGAGGGATGGTACGGGGAGGGAAAAAGGAGGGAGTTTCAGGATGGGAACACGTGTATACCTGTGGCAGATTCATGTTGATGTATGGCAAACCCAATACAATATTGTAAAGCAATTTACCTCCAAGTAAAATAAATAAATTTATATTACAAATGAAACACATCACAGTGTATTTTCAGTTCTGTCCTAATTTTCTAAAATAAAGCAGACAGCATATTTAAACCAAGCCAACCTAAAATCAGCTCTGCTTCTCCTATCTGTAACTAGAGTCTCAGAAAGGTGGCTGATGGGTAAACTGCACGAGAAAGACTGCATCATCCAAGAGACTGGGGAGCGATCAGTATAAAAACTTTCCTTCACTCGTTTCAGTTCAGTTCAGTTCAGTCACTCAGTCATTTCTGACTCTTTGTGACCCCATGGACTGCAGCACGGCAGACCTCCCTGTCCATCACTAACTCCTGGAGTTTACTCAAACTCATTTCCATTGAGTTGGTGATGCCATCCAACCATATCATCCTCTGTCGTCCCCTTCTTCTCCTGCCTTAAATCTTTCCCGGCATCAGAGTCTTTTCCAATGAGTCAGCTCTTCACATCAGATGGCCAAAGTATTGGAGTTTCAGCTTCAACATCAGTCCTTCCAATGAATATTCAGGACTAATTTCCTTTAGGTTGGACTGGTTGGATCTCCTGCAGTCCAAGAGACTCTCAAGAATCTTCTCCAACACCCCAATTCAAAAGCATCAATTCTTTGGCATTCAGCTTTCTTTATAGTGCAACTCTCACATCCATACCTGCCTACTGGAAAGCCTTGACTAGACAGACCTTTGTTGGCAAAGTAATGTCCCTGCTTTTTAATATGCTCTCTAGGTTGGTCACAATTTTTCTTCCAAGGAGTAAGCATCTTTTAATTTCATGGCTGCAAAAACCATCTGCAGTGATTTTGGAGCCCCCCAAAATTCACTAGCTAACTTTTATAGGACTTTAAGGTCATGTGACCTTCTGAAGTGTATTGTACACCAAGATCTTCCTTTCCTAATTTTTTAATAAACACTTTACATCAAAGGAGGCACCTGTCATTGGGTGTTTGTGGCTTTAATATGTATTTTGAGCTTAACAGCATAAAGTGTCTGTCTTCACCCCATACTTATTTTCTGAAGGAGCAACAAAGGATTTTTTTATGTATGCCTGTTTTTTTCTGAATTTCACACAACATTTACACTGGTAAAATATATCTAACATACAATTCACTACTTACACATCTGCTGCTGCTGCTAAGTCACTTCAGTCGTGTCCAACTCTGTGTGAACCCATAGACAGCAGCCCACCAGCTTTCTCTGTCCCTGGGATTCTCCAGGCAAGAATACTGGAGTGGGTTGCTATTTTTTTCTCCATATTTATGCATCACTTGGAGGTTATTTCTTATGGAGTGTTCAATGTAATATAATTTATCTAATTTTCGTGCACAAATACAACAGTCACACAAACAAATATGGGGTTCCTTTCTGTAATACGTCAGCACAGGTATCAAACAGGGTGTGCTGACTTCTTGAGAAATAGGCTTTCCCATGCATAGCAGATGATTGTACTGTGATCAACAGACTTACATAAGCAAAATTTATCTTCCACTAGATTGATAGCTTTATAACCATGTATTGGAACTCTATTTCCTCTTTGATCTTCCAGAGTCATAAGACTTATTATTCATTTAATTCCTTCGAGTAACATATGTTCAAATAAAGAGGTTTCAGGTAAGACTGAATACAAAACAATTTGGCCCTCAAAACTTATAGACAATGACTTTAGCTTTGAGTCTTGGCTCTGTCAGGGTTACTTAGGAATCACTACTGCGTTCAAGGTCCTTTCATGGTCATTCTCATGAAATAAGGTACATGAAGAAATAACTTATGAGGCTTGGTTTCTGAATTACCTATTCATGCAAAAAAATTTTTGATCATTGTTTTGCCTATAAAGTGAACTCACATCAGAGAAACAAGCAGGATAAAATCAGTATTGAAAATGAACCTATACAATTTCTTAGAAATGATGTGATATAAATTCCTTCCTAATGAGGCATATCCATACATAGATATATAATGAACATGAATAATGAAGAAATAGTAATGAAGAAGCTGTATTCAACCTAATGGACTAAAACAAGGGTGAAATGTAGACTCATTTCAGAAAAAAAAAAAAAAAAAAAAACTTTGAATGGACTTGTCCATGAAAAGGGTCAGGAAAATTAGGCAAATGCATTAGAATTCATTTTTGTGAGGAACAAAAACTGCAAGGAAAAAAAAAAAGGAACAGTAAATAAAATTGTATTAGTGGAACCAAGCTTTAGAAAACAAATGAAAGATACACAGAAGAGAAACAAACATTCCCATTAAAAGATGTTAAGAGAGGTAGACACAGTAAAAGAAGGCATTTAAGAGTATGGTGTCTCACACAATATAGGTAGGATGTATGTATGGAAAGAGATTTAGGGATTTTGGCTTACATTAAAACTATTCTTGTATACTACCAATGGTGTCTTTCTAAGACTATATAAAGATGCAAAATCAGGGAAAAGAGAAAAAAAAAAAAAAACAAGCTAAGGAAAAATGGGGGTCTGATTTTCTAAACCTAATCAGGAAAGAATTTGAGAAGAGGTCTATTGTGCTGAGGAAGAAGCTGGACAACAAATTACAGAACATCAACATGAACATGAGCTCTGATTCATCAGTCTGTCACTCGGTCAAACAAACATGGGTGTTGGAAATTCCCCTGGAAAAAAAAGCACCCTCTATTGCTGCTGGCCTGGGCATTGTATGAGGAACCTTCTTGAGTAGCTGGAGGGCTTTAAGTTCATGTGACCTCCTGGAATGTTCGCCACCAGAGGATCCTAATGTCTCACTTCTCTTCACACTTTACATGAAGAGAGGCACCTGCAGTTGTTGGGGTCGTGTTTTCCCCACCTTTCCCCACCTTTCCCCTTACTCACACTGGTGAGTACATTTACCATTATATTTATTTCTGAAAGACCGGGCGGATATTACTTATACATGACTTTTTTTTTTTCCTGGATTCCACATACATAATAAACTATGTAAAAACTACACATCTCTTGGAAGTTTCTTCCTATTGGACTTCTTTATGTAATGTCATTTACATAATTTATGTATTTCCAAACACAGCTTTCCTAGGAATATGGGAAGCCTTTCTTGATATTTTGCACAGCCATATATATGCTGACTTCCTGAAACATAGGTTTTCCCATGGGACAACAGATAAATCTACTCTTATCCACAGGTTTGCCTAGGCAAATTTCTCTCTTCCACTCAGCTAGTTCCTTCATAACTGTTTGAAATCTTTAATACTGTGTTCTATTTTCCTTTGCAATTTTCTTAACTATTTATTTATTCTTTATCTTATGCTCTTTATCTTATGATCATAGAGGAGTTTTCAGGTAAAAATAAACCAAAAAATATTTGTACTCAATGCTTATGGAAAAGTGACTCCAGCATTGTATCTGGACTCTTTAAGGGGTACTTGCAAATCACATTACTGATTTCAATGTTGTTTTATGGCCATTCTCATGAAATAAGGTAATTTATGAGGTTGGTTTCTGAATTACCAATCCATGAAAAGAATTTCCATCACTATCATCTTATATGGCAAACTCACATCAGAAAAACTCATAGGATAAACTATTATAGGACAAGAACATGCACAATTTATTATAAATGACAGGCTATACAAGCCTTCCTAAGGTTGCACATCCATGCATAAACAGATAATGAGTAATGAAAAATTAGTAATAAGGTAGCTGTGTTCAGCCTACTGAAACAAAACCAGAGTGGGATCAAGTCTCATAAAAAAGGGGCAACTTAAATGGACTTGCCCATGAAAAAGGTTAGAAAAACAAGACAAATATATTTGAATTCATTTTGTGAGGAACATAGTCAGTCAGTCAGTTCAGTCACTCAGTCGTGTCTGACTCTTCTCTCTATCCCATGGACTGCAGCACACCAGGCCTCCTGGTCCATCACCAACTGCTGGAGTTTACTCAAACTCATGTCCATTGAGTTCGTGATGCCATCCAACCATCTCATCCTCTGTCGACCCCTTTTCCTCCTGCCTTCAATCTTTCCCAGTATCAGCGTCTTTTCCAGTGAGTCAGTTCTTTGCATCAGGTGGCCAAAGTATTGGAGTTTCAGCTTCAACATCAGTCTTTCCAATGAATATTCAGGACTGATTTCCTTTACGATGGACTGATTGGATCTCCTTGCAGTCCAAGGGACTCTCAAGAGTCTTCAACACCACAGTTCAAAAGCATCAATTCTTCAGCACTCAGCTTTCTTCACAGTCCAACTCTCACATCCATACATGACTACTGGAAAAACCATAGTTTTGACTAGATGTACCTTTGTTAGCAAAGTAATGTCTCTGCTTTTAAATATGCTGTCTATGTTGGTCATAATTTTTCTTCCAAGGAGCAAACGTCTTTTAATTTCATGGCTGCAGTCACCATCTGCAGTAATTTTGGAGCCCCCCAAATAAAGTCTCTCACTGTTTCCACTATTTCCCCATCTATTTGCCATTAAGTGATGGGACCAGATGCCGTGATCTTAGTTTTCTGAATGTTGAGTTTTAAGCCAACGTTTTCACTCTCCTCTTTCACTTTCATCATGTGGCTCTTTAGTTCTTCTTTGCTTTCTGCCATAAGGGTGGTATCATCTGCATATCTGAGGTTATTGATATGAAGCCCCCCCAAATAAAGTCTCTCACTGTTTCCACTATTTCCCCATCTATTTGCCATTAAGTGATGGGACCAGATGCCGTGATCTTAGTTTTCTGAATGTTGAGTTTTAAGCCAACGTTTTCACTCTCCTCTTTCACTTTCATCACGTGGCTCTTTAGTTCTTCTTTGCTTTCTGCCATAAGGGTGGTATCATCTGCATATCTGAGGTTATTGATATTTCTCCCAGCAATCTTGATTCCAGTTTGTGCTTCATCCAGCCCAGCATTTCTCATGATGTACTCTGTATATAGGTTAAATAATCAGAGAAACATAAACGGCAAGGGGAAAAAAATGAATCAAAGTTTATTAGGGGAACAAAGTCTCAGAAAAGAAATTAAAGATACACAGAAGAGAATAGAACATGAGGGTAAAAAGCTGTTTAGGAAGGAGTAAGCAGTGAAAAGAAAAGCATTTAAGATTATAGTGTCCCAAAGAGTGTAGTAATTGTGAGTGGAATATGTGTATGGAAAGAGATTCCGATGACTTACTTTGTATTACAACTATACTTGTAATCTACCAGTGATTCCTATCTAAGATTAAATAAAAGTGCAAATTCAAGTAAAAGAAACAGACAAACAATGAAGCAAAGAAATAACCAAAAGCAGTGGTCCATTTCGTAAACCCTATCAGGAATAAATTTAATTACTGCTCTGTTTCACTGAGGGATAAGTTGAACACCAAATTTACAGAAAACCAACCTGAACCTGAGCTCTGGTTTGCCTGTCTGTCGATAGGTCTAAGGAACATGGATGCTGAAAAACTCCCCTGGAGAAGATGCAACTTCCAACGCAACCAAGAAAGTGTATGAGGAACTTTCATGACAAACTGACTTATACAGGGCTTTAGGGTCACATGACCTCCTGGAGTGTTTGCCAGCAGAGGATCCTAATCTCTCATCTCTTTTCACATCTTACACCAAAGAAGGCACCTGCAGTTGGTGTGGTTGTGTTTTCACTAGTTTTGGGCTTCCTCAATAGCGAGTATCTCTACAATTTATAATCATTTCCAAAACAGCAGAAAATATTATTTACATACGCCTACTTTTTCTGCATTCCAGGTCATTTTTCCTGGTGAAATATACATAATGTTCTATTTACTATTTACATATTACTTGGAGGTTTTGTCATATGGACTTCATTATTTAACATAATTTGCATACTTCCAAATGCAGTTTTCTTAGGAACGTGGGAAGCCTTTCTTGATATTTTTAAACATTTATATTTCAACCTGAATATGCTGACTACCTGAGAAATAGGCTTTCTCATGGGACACCAGATGAGCCTACTGTCATTCACAGGTTTACTTTGACAATTTCCTTCATAACTGCATGATTGAATTTTCTAATTTTGTTGGGGTTTTGCTGTGCCATTTTATTTATTATTTATTTATTCACTTTATCATATGATCATAGAAGAGGAATCAGGTAAAAATAAATCAAAAACTATCTACATATTTAATGCTTATAGAAAAATGACTCTAGCATAATGTCTGGGCTTTTTCAGGGCTACTTGTGAATCACAATGCTGAAAACAATGTCACTATACACTAAGGCTATGGTTTTTCCGGTGGTCATGTATGGATGTGAGAGTTGGACTGTGAAGAAAGCTGAGCACCGAAAAATTGATGCTTTTGAGCTGTGGTGTTGGAGAAGACTCTTGAGAGTCCCTTGGACTGCAAGGAGATCCAACCAGTCCATTCTAAAGGAGATCAGCCCTGGGTGTTCTTTGGAAGTAATGATGCTAAAGCTGAAACTCCAATACTTTGGCCACCTCATGCAAAGAGTTGAATCATTGGAAAAGACTCTGATGCTGAGAGGGATTGGGGGCAGGAGGAAAAGGGGATAACAGAGGATGTGATGGCTGGATGGCATCACTGACTCGATGGAAGTAAGTTTGAGTGAATTCCACAAGATGGTGATGGACAGGGAGGCCTGGTGTGCTGCCATTCATGGGGTCACAAAGAGTCGGACACAACTGAGTGACTGAACTGAACTGAACTGATACACTATTCTCATGAAATAAGGTATGTGAAATGAAATACTTTACAGGCCGAGTTTGCAAATACCTATTGTTGAAAAGAATTTTGACCAATTTCTTGCATATACAGTGAGCTCACATCAGAAAAACTCATAGGATGAAATCTTCATGGAACAGAAGCCTGTAAAATTTCCTAGAAATGATAAGATACACAATCCTTCCTAAAGTTGCACTGCCATATATAAATGGATTATGAACCTGCATAATGAGCAGGTGTTCAGCCTACCAAATCAAAAACATGGTGAAATCTAGTCTCATTCAGAAGAAGGAAGAATCCTGAGTGGTCTTGCCCATGGAAGAGATTCAGAAAAAGAAGAGAAATATATGGCCATTCATTTTGAGAAAAGTGAACTACAAGAAAGAAACAGAAATTGAAAGTATTAGAGGAGCCAACCTCAAAGAACAAATTAAAGATACACAGTAGAGAATAGGAGATGCTTGTAAAGAGGTGTTTAGAGAAGTGGAAAGAGTGAAAAAGAGCAATAGTGTCTGATAGAATGTGGTAATTATGGGTAGAATATGTGTATGGAAAGAGAGACTCAGATATCTTGCTTTGTATTAAAACTACACTACTAAGGTGCCTATCTAAGACTACGTCAAAATGTAAATTCATGAAAAAAAAAAAGTAAATTCATGAAAAAAAAATGTAAATTCATGAAAAAAATACAAATAAGGAAAGAAACAAGTAAAATGGTCATCCATTTCCTGAATTCAATCAGGAAAGAATTTGAGTATTGATCTATTATGCTGAGGGATAGGTGAAGAGCAAATTTCAGGAAACCTGATCTTAAGCTCTGATTCGCCAATCTATCACTAGGTCTAAGAAATGCAGGTACTGAAAGACACCCCTGGAGTAGATACAGATTCCTAGGTGGCAGGGGCACTATATGAGGAACTGTCCTGACTAGCTGACTATATAGGACTTTAAGGTCAAGTGAACTTCTGGAGTGTTTACCACCAGAGGATCCTAATCCCTCAGTCTTTTCAAATCTTATGTCCAAAAAGGAACTTGCACTTTGTGTGATAATGTTTTCACTTGTTTTGGGCTTAATAGAAATAGTGTGTATCTTTAGCACACATGAAAGAAGGGGAGAATATTGTTTACATATGTTTACTTTTTCTGAATTCCAGGATGTTTCTCATGGAAAAATATACATAGCATACTACTTACACATCTCTTGGAGTTTTTTCCCTCTGGACTATGTTATGTAACATAATTTACATATTTCAAAATAATGTTTTCCTAGGAACATGGGCAGCCTTTCTTGATATTTTGGCAAAGGCATTTGTATTCTGTCTTCCTGAAAGCTAGGGTTTTCAATGGGGCAGGAGATCCACAGGAGATTTAACTGTAGATAAATCCTATCTGCAGATTTATCTAGGAAAACTTTTCTCCTCCCCTGGACTAGCTCCTCTATAACTGTGTATTCGAACTCTTTAATTTCAGGGTTTCCCTGGTGGCTCATATGGTAAAGAATCTGCCTGCAATGCAGGAGACCTGGGTTTGATCCCTGGGTTGGGAAGATCCCTGGGTTGGAGAAGAGAATGGCTACCCACTCCAGTGTTTTTGCCTGGAGAATTCTATAGACAGAAGAGACTGACGGACTACAATTCATGGGATCATAAAGAGTTGGACACGACTGACTGACTAATACCTTCTGTCTTGTTGTACCACTTTCTTTATTTATTCGTTCATTCAATCACATGATCATAGAAGAGATTTCAAGTAAAAATAAATCAGAAATTTTTTGCACACACAAAGCTTAAAAAAAATGACTCTAGCATTGTGTCTGGGCTCTTTCAGGGGTACTTGTAAATTGCAATACTGATTTAAATGTCACTTCATGGCTGTTCTCATGAAATGAAGTGCAAGCAGAACAAAATATTTTATTAGGCTGAGATTCTGAATTACCTATCAATGGAAAGAATCTGGATCACTTTCTTTCCTATACAGTGAACTCACATCAGATAAATTCTTAGGATGCAATCATTATGGAACAGAAAAATGTACAATTTATTGTAAATGATAGGATATACAATCTTGCCTAAGGTTGCATATCCATATCTAAATGGATGGTGAACATGAATAATGAAGAATTAGTAATGAAGGGGCTATGTTCATCCTATTGAACAAAAACCAGGGTGGGATCAAGTTTCATTTCAGAAATAGGAGGAACATTGAATGGACATTCCAAGAAAAAGGTCAGAAAAATAAGACAAATACACATGAATTCACTTTTTGAGAAACATAAGCTGCAAGAAACTAACAGTAATTGAAAGTTTATTAGAGGAAATAAGCCTCAGAAAACAAATTAAAGATACACAGGAGAGAATTGAACATACCTGTAAAAAGATGTGTATGGAAGTGGACACCAGTGATAAGGGGCAGCTAAGAGCTTGGTTTCCACAAGAATGTAGTAATTATGGGTGAAACCTGTGTATGGAAAGAGAAGCATCCATATATGAAACTGGGTATGCTGACTTCCTAAATACTAGAGTTTCCCACTTAACAGAAGTCCTCTGTCATCCACAGGTTTGCCTAGGCATACTATTTTCCTCCACCTGATTAGTCCCTTTATAACTCCTTGTTTGAACTTTTTAATCTCGTATTCTCTCTTGCTGTGCCATTTTCTTTATTCTTATGTATTCTTATGTATATATTCATTTCATTATATGATCATAAAAGAGATTTCATATAAAAATAAACCAAAATTACTTGCACATCCAAACCTTATAGAAAAAAATGACTCCAGCAGTGTTTATGGGCTCTTTTAGGGCTACTTATGAATCACAATGCTGACTTTAACAATGTTTCATGGCCATTCTCATGAAATAAGGTACATGAAGAATGAAATACTTTTTGAAGATGGGTTTTCCTATCCATGGAAAGAATTTTGATCACCTTCTTGCATATACAGGTGAACTCAGAGCAGAGAAACCCACAGAATGCAGTCAATACAGAACAGAAACCCATACAATTTCCTAGAAATGATAGAATACACAATCCTTCCTGAAGTTTCAAATCCAGACATAAATCAATAATGAACATGAATAATGAAGAATTAGTAATGAAATAGTTGTGTTCAGATCAGTACTATAATAAAATTCTTTCCTGATGGGGTTTAAGAAATGGATGACCATTTTTTTGTTTGTTAACTTTTCTGTGTTTTTTCCCTGTATGTACACTTTTAGATAGGAACTATCAGTAATATACAAGTATAGTTTTAAAACAAAGCAAGACACCAGAATCTCTCTTTACATACCCATGTTCCACCCACTGTTACTACATGCTATGGGACACCATACTCTTAAATGTCTTTTTCCACTGCATCCACCATCCCAAACACTTCTTAACAGGTATATCTTTTCTCTTCTGTGAATCTTAGTTTTCTGAGACTTGGTTCCTCTAACAGCTATCACTTTTGTTTCTTCCTTATCATTTATATATCTCACAAAAAATGAATTCAAATATAGTTATCTTGTTTTTCTAACACTTCTCATGGGCAAGTCAATTCAAGTTTCCTCCTCTTTCTGAAATAAGACTAGATTTCACCATGGTTTTCATTCAGTAGGCTGAGCACAGTTATTTCATTATTAATTCTTCAATATGCAAGCATGTTCATTATCCATTTACGCATGGATGTGCAACCATAGGAAAGATTGTATATTGTATCATTTATAAGAAATTGTGCATGTTCCTGTTTCATAATGATTGCATCCTATGAGTTCCCCCGATCTGAGTTAGATGTATAAGCAAGAAAGTGATTGAAATTCATTCCATGGATAGGTAATTCAGAAACCCAGTTTTGTAAAATACTGTTTTATCATATTATCATAGAAGAGGTTTTAGGTAAAAATAAACCAAAATCATTTGCATATTTAATTAAACCTTATAGAAAAATGACTTCAGTACTGTTTCTTAACTCTTTCAGGGCAACTTTTGAATTGCAATGCTGATTTTAATGTCATTTCATGGTCATTCTCATGAAATAAGGTCCCTGAGGAACAAAATATTTGAAGATACACAGAAAAAAAATACATGCCTATATAAAGGTGCAGTAACTGTGGGTGGAATGTGGGTATGGAAAGAGAGATTCTGATATCTTGCTTTGTATTAAAACTATGCTTGTATACTAGCAATGCAGCTTATCTAAGGTTATATAAAAGTGTATATACAGAGGGAAAAAACCCACAAAAAACGGTCCTCCATTTCTTAAACCCAAACAGAAAGGTGTTTGAAAACTGGTCTATTTCCCTGAGAAATAGTTGAATATCAAATTTATAGAAAACCAACCTGAGGGTGAGCTCCGGTTCACCTCTGTCACTAGCTCCATGAAATGTGGGTATTGTAAAACTCCCCTGGAGAAATACAGCTTCCAATGCAGCTGGTAAAGTGTATGAGGAACTTTCCTTAATAACAGATGGACTTATATAGCATTTTAAGGTCACATGACCTCCTGGAGCACCTACACCAGAGGGTCCTACTCTTTCACCTCTTTTCATACCTTACATCAAAGGTGGCACTTGCAGTTTTATAGTGTTTTCACTAGTTTTGGGCTTACCTCAATTAGTGTGTTTCTTAACCATTACAGTCATCTCCAGAAGAGATGGAAATATTATTTACAGATGCTTGTTTTTTTTTTCTGAATTTCACATCTTTTTCATGGTAAAATATATTTAACATACTATTTACATATCAGTTATAGGTTTGTTTGTTTGTTTTTCTGTAAACTTCCTTATGTAAGATAATTTACATGTCTCCAAATACTGCTTTTCTAGGAACACGGGAAGCCTTTCTTAGTGTTTTAACACAGACATCTATGTATTGAAAGATTGCAGCTGCCACTCATGTGCTGTGCTGGGATTCATGACCTTCAGAGGAGAGGACTTCGATTGGGCTCAGAGATGAGGCTTGACCGTTTGGAGCTTGTTGAGTAGTGAAGTGTCATTAAAGTATAATAGAGATAGAGAAAGCTTCTGACAGAGACATCAGAAGGGAGCAGAAAGAGTGCCCCCTTGCTAGTTTTTAGCAAAGTGTTTTATGTCTGTTAGCAAGCTTCTAATCAGATGAGAGGCACCTCAAGGCTGAGGGAGTTTCACCAGGCCCCTTTCTCACAATATGCATTTTAGGTGTGTCACCCCCTCCCCCATCCATAAAACGATTGACAAGAATACTGGCTTATTGAGCCTTTATCAGCCCAAGGTTTGAGAAAAGAAAAAAGTTAGGCAGACTTGAAAAAATTAGATTTGAAGAAAGGCAGATTCCAAAGCAACTACATAATTTCATTAACATAGCTTAAGGAAAACATTTCCATAAGAAAAAAACACATTGGTTAGCTCAAGGTTTGAGAAAAGTTAGGTTCAGGCAGAATCAGGTGTCAACAACACAGAAGTAAAAGAAGCTTCTTTTAAGTTGGTGTAGAGAGGGAAAAAAGTCTGCCATTTGCAGTTTATTTCCCCCTGCCACTCAGGGACCTATGGCCTTCCTACCTGTTAACCCTCTTAATATGAAACTGAGTATGTTGATTTATGAATACGAGGGCTTCCCATGCTATTGAAGATTAATCAGTTGTCATCCACAAGTTTCCCTAGACAATATGTTCTCCTCCACTCAACTAGTTCCTTCATAATGCCAGAGGCCCTCATTGCACCCATTGCCACTCGCCTGTTTGCAGGGGGTTAGAGGAAACAAAAAAATGAGAGATTGCAAAGGAATTAAGATTTTATTAGCCATATGTCCTTCCAGCCATAGGGGCAAGGATCTCCTACATTAACCGGAGGTCTTCTGGAATTGGAAACTGAGCCGCATGAGCTTTCTGCCAACTTTATTTTTGCTGTTCCAGTTTCCAGCATGGTGGGTTTATTGTCACTTCCACTGTGCTGGGTTTTCTTCACGTTCAGCTTCCACTGCAGGAGCTTATGCCAAGTTGGGCTTCTGCTGTGCTTGGCTTCCGCTTCATGGGGGCCAAGCCAAGGTTGTTTCAGCTAGGTTAAATCCGAGTTATGGCACCAGAGATGTCGGGGGAGTGTGTAATTTCCTCAGTTCTATCTCACCACAGCAAAGATTTGAAATGGTGGACCGGTGTTACAGTTTGATTACAGCTCAGTTTGACTTGGCAAGCAAAGGATAGTTGTGAGGATGGGCCGACCCCAAAGGAGCAACTTCAATCTGTCTTGGCTTCCTCCTTTTAAATGTTTGTCTCCCCCACCTTGAGCCTGCCCTATGCAAATTGGGTTAGCCAAGAAGGGGGCATGTTTGTTTCACCTGAAGTTCTCATTCGAGTCCATGGATTTTCTTTTGCTCCATTTTCACAGGCTTTTTTCCTTCTTTGTCTTTTAGCCACCGCCATTTTGGACTCCTTTTTTCCTATTCTATCTACCTAACAATAACTCCTTTTTCAAACTCTGTAATCTCTATGTCTATCTTGATGTGCCATTTTGTTATTATTTATGTATTTATTCACTGTATCATATGATCATTTAAGAGGTAAAAATAAGCCAAAAATTATTTGCATATTCAAAACTTATAGAAAAATTATTCCAGCAGTGTTTATGCCTCTTTCAGGGCTATTTAGGGGTCACAATCCTGACTTTAATGTTGTTTCTTTGCCATTTTCATGAAATATGGTATATTAAGAACAAATTTATTTTTTTTTAAGAACAAGATATTTTTTTGAAGTTGGGTTTCCCAATTACCTATCCATGGAAGGAATTTCAATGACTTTCTTGCATATACAGCAAACACATCAAAGAAATTCATAGGATACATCATTATAGAACAGGAACGTGTACAATTTCTCAGAAATTATAGGATATACAAACCTTCCTAAGATTGCACAGCCATGCATAAAAGAATCATAAACATGCCTAATAAAGAGCTAGTAATGAAGTAATGAAGTAGCTGTGTTCAGCCTCCTGAACCAAAACCAGGGTGGAATCTAATTTCATTTCAGACAGAGTGGGAACCTTGAATGAACCTGTCCAAGTAAAAGGTCAGAAAAAGAAAAGAAATATGTTTGAATTCATTTTTGTGAGAAACATGAACAGCAAGAAAAACAATAAATAAAAGTTTACTAGAAAAACAAAGCTAGAAAAAAAATTAAAAGATACATAGCAGAGAATAGGACATTTCTGTACAAAGGAGTTTAGGAAGATGGACACAGTGGGGAAAGGCATTTCAGAGTATGGTGTCCCATAGAATATAGTAATCATGTTTGGAACAAGTGTATGGAGTGAGAGATTCTGATATCTTGCTTTTTATTATAACCCTACTTGTATACTGCCAATGGTGCCTATCTAAGACTATGTGCTAAGTCACTATGGTCATGTCCAGTTCTTTGTGACCCTATAGACTGTGGCCCACCAGGTTCCTCTGTCCATGTGATTCTCCAGGCAAGAATACTGGAGTGGTTTTCCATGCCCTCCTCCAGGGCATCTTCCTGACCTAGGGATCAAACAGCCTCTTATGTCTCCTGCATTGGTAGGCATGTTCTGTGGGAAGGTAAAGTGCTACCTGGGAAGCCCATCTAAGGCTATATAAATGTGCAAATACAGGGGAAAAATAAGCAAACAAAGAAACAAGGCAAACAAACAAAAAAGTTCCTCCATTTCCTAAATGCAATCAGGAAAATATTTGAGCACTTGTCTAACTAGCCAAAGAGAAATATGCTTAATATCAGATTTACAGAACGCCAACCTGAGCCTGAGCTCTGGCTCACTCGTCTGTCACTAGGTGTATGTAATACGGGTGCTGGTTAACACTCCTCGAAAAGGTGCAGCGTGAAATGCAGCCATGAAAATGTGTGAGGAACTTTTCTGACCAGCCAACTTACATAGGTCTTTAAGGTCACATGACCTCCTGGAGTGTTTACCACCACAGGATCCTAATCTCTCATCTCTTTTCCACCTCACATCAAAGGAGGCACCTGCAGTTGGTGTTATTGCATTTTCATTACTTTGGGGCTTACCCTGAATGGTCTGTATCTTTACCATTAAAATAATTTTCAAAAGAGACAGAGCATACTGTTTACCTATGCCTTTTTTTTTTTTTTTTTTTTGTATTCCAGGATTTTTTTTTGTGGTCAAATAGACATAACATACTACTAACTATCTACATATCACATTGCATTTTTTTTCCCTGTGGACTGCTTTATGTAACATAATTTACATATTTCCATATACAGCTTAGGTATATCTACTTCTGCTTTATTGATTACACCAAAGCCTTTGACTGTGTAGATCACAACTATTTGTGGAAAATTCTTCAAGAGATGGGAATACCAGACCACCTTGCCTGCATCCTGAGAAATCTGTATGCAGGTCAAGAAGCAACAGTTAGAACCGGACATGGAACAACAGACTTGTTCCAAATTGGGAACATATTTAACTTATATTCAGAGTACATTATGCAAAATGCCGGGCTAGATGAAGCACAAGCTGGAATCACGATTGCCGGGAGAAATATCAATAACCTCAGATATGCACATGACACCACCGTTACGGCAGTAAGCGAAGAGCCTCTTGATGAAAGTGAAAGAGGAGAGTGAAAAGGCTGGCTTCAAACTCAACATTCAAAAAACTAAGATCATGGCAACCAGTCTCATTACTTCATGGCAAATAGATGGGGAAACAAAGAAAACAGTGACAGGCTTTATTTTCTTGGGCTCCAAAATCACTGCACATGGTGACTGCAGCCATGAAATTAAAAGACACTTATTCCTTGGAACAAAAGCTATGACCAACCTAGACAGCATGTTAAAAAGCAGAGATATTACTTTGCTGACGAAGATCCATCTAGTCAAAGCTATGGTTTTTCGATGCTTTTGAACTGTGGTGTTGGACTCTTGAGAGTCCCTTGGACTGCAAGGAGATCCATCCAGTCCATCCTAAAGGAAATCAGTCCTGAATATTCACTGGAAGGACTGATGCTGACGCTGAAACTCCAATACTTTGGCCACCTGGTGCCAAGAACTGACTCACTGGAAAAGACCTTGATGCTGGGAAAGATTACTGAAAACTGTAAAAGATTACTGAATACTGAACTCATCTACAGGTTTCCTGAGGCAAACTTTTCTCCTCCACTAGACCAGTAGCTTCATAGCTGGGTACTGGTACTCTTTTATTTCATATATCATCTTGATCTGCAATTTTATTTCTTTTATCATATGGTCAAATGAAGTGGTTTCAAGTATAAATGAAAAAATAGTTGGCCTTGTAAGGCCTGTAGAGAATGTCACTACAGCTGTGCACCACAGCATTTTCATTGCCATTTGTGAATCCCAGTGACAATTTACATGTTGATACATGGACATCTTCATGAAATGTACAGCAAGAAGAATAATATACCTTATCAATCTTTGTGTCAGAATTACTTATAATATATGAAGGATGTCAATCAGAATCTTGCATGATAACACAAACTTAAATCAAGAAACTCAATGACTGGATTACAGAATCAGAAATTGTACTCTTACTGGAGAAATAGGCACAATTTGAAATGCTTTATGTGGCTTCCCTGGTGGTTCAGTGGTGAAGAATCTGCCTACAATGCAGAAGAAATAGATTTGATCCCTAGGCCAAGAACTTCCCCTGGAGAAGGAAATGGTAACCTACTCCAGTATTCTTGCCTGTGAAATCCTATGGACAGAGGAGCCTGGCAGGCTACAGTCCCTGAGGTCACAAAAGAGTTGGACATGACTTAGTGACTAAACAACAACAATAATTCTTTATGTCATTCCCAATCCATGAATCAATAGGCAGTGAAGATGGATAATGCCTACACAGAACGTGCACTGTTACCCTTAAGACATAAGATGTTCTTTTTCCCTTTGAAGACCCATCCTTCAGGAGGCAGAGACTCATCTTTGAGCTAAGTGCATTATATTTAATAGGACAATGACTTTGGAATGTGAAGATGTAGGGGTGTTTCAGAAACTACTTTAAGGTAAACAATTTTAGAATATCCATCTAATATCCATCATCTTTATATGTATATATGTGTGTGTATGATTGTCTATCTATCTTTGTTTCTATATGTTTATCATTTGACCTACCAGATTTTTCTCTCCTTCCCTACAATTCATGGGTCTAATTCACTCCCTTTTAGATGACTTGATAAGTTCAAATAAACTTGAGATTAGTTCAAACGGCATCCAGTGTTTTTTCATAGTTTCTACATATATTGAAAATTCACCTTTGTCAGTATCTTTGTTTCTTGGACTAATTGAAGGATCATTTCAAAAATAAGTTAACCATTAAAAAAAATTCTGTCTGAGAATTTTCTATCAAGTATGGTGAGTGAGTTTCCTGACTTGCCCTGGATAGATTTTTTTTAAAATATTCTCTAAATTTCTAGACTAACACCCAAAAAAGATGTCCTTTTTATTACAGGGGACTGGAATGCAAAAGTAGGAAGTCAAGAAACACCTGGAGTAACAGGCAAATTTGGCCTTGCAGTACAGAATGAAGCAGGGCAAAGACTAATAGAGTTCTGCCAAGAGAACGCACTGGTCATAGCAAACACCCCCTTCCAACAACACAAGGAAGGCTCTACACATGGACATCAACAAATGGTTGACACCAAAATCAGATTGATTATATTCTTTACAGCCAAAGATGGAGAAGCTCTATATAGTCAGCAAAAACAAGACTGGGAGCTGACTGTGGCTCAGATCATGAACTCCTTATTGCCAAATTCAGACTGAAATTGAAGAAAGTGGAGAAAACCACTAGACCATTCAGGTATGACCTAAATCAAATCCCTATGACTATACAGTGGAAGTGAGAAATAGATTTAAGGGACTAGATCTGATAGACAGAGTGCCTGATTAACTATGGACAGAGGTTCGTGCCATTGTACAGGAGACAGGAATCAAGATCATCCCCACCCAAGAAAAAGAAATGCAAAAAAGCAAAATGGTTGTCTGAGGAGGCCTTACAAATAGTTGTGAAAATAAAGGAACTGAAAACCAAAGGAGAAAATGAAAGATATACCCATTTCAATGCAGAGTTTCAAAGAATAGCAAGGAGAGATAAGAAAGCCTTCCTCAGCAATTAATGCAAAGAAATAGAGGAAAACAATAGAATGGGAAAGACTAGAGATCTCTTCAAGAAAATTAGAGATACCAAGGGAATAGTTCATGAAAAGATGGGCTCAAAAAAAGACAGAAATGATAGGGACCCAACAGAAGCCGAAGATATTAAGGGGAGGTGGCAAGAATATACAGAAGAACTGTACAAAAAATATCATCATGACCCAGATAATCACGATGGTGTGAGCACTCACCTAGAGCCAGACATCCTGGAATGTGAAGTCAAGTGGGCCTTAGAAAGCATCACTATGAACAAACCTAGTGGAGGTGATGGAATTACAGTTGAGCTATTTCAAATCCTGAAAAATGATGCTATGAGGTGCTGCACTCTATGCCAGCAAATTTGGAAAATTCAGCAGTGGCCACAGAACTGGAAAAGGTCAGTTTTCATTCCTATTCCAAAGAAAGGCAATGCCAAAAAATGCTCAAACTACCACATAATTGCACTCATCTCACATGCTAGTAAAGTGATGCTCAAAATTCTCCAAGCCAGGCTTCAGCAATCTGTGAACCGTGAACTCCCTGATGTTCAAGCTGGTTTTAGAAAAGGCAGAGAAATCAGAGATCAAGTTGCCAACATCCACTGGATCATTGAAAAAGGAAGAGAGTTTGAGGAAAAACATCTATTCCTGCTTTATTGGCTATGTGAAAACCTTTGTGTGGATCACAATAAACTTTGGCAAGTTCTGAGAGAAATGGGAATACCAGACCACCTGACCTGCCTCTTGAGAAACCTGTATGCAGTTCAGGAAGCAACAGTTAGAACTCGACATGGACCAACAGACTGGTTCCAAATAGGAAAAGGAGTAAGTCAAGGCTGTATATTGTCACCCTGCTTATTTAACTTCTGTGCAGAGTACATCATGAGAAATGCTGGGCTAGAGGAAGCACAAGCTGGAATCAAGATTGCCAGGAGAAATATCAATAACCTCAGNGTGGTGTTGGAGAAGACTCTTGAGAGTCCCTTAGCCTGTGAGGAGATCCAATCAGTCCATCCTAAAGGAGATCAGTGCTGAGTGTTCATTGGAAGGACTGATGTTGAAGCTGAAACTTCAAATCTTTGACCACCTGATGCGAAGGCCTGACTCATTGGAAAAGACCCCGATGCTTGAAAAGATTGAGGGAAGGAGGAGAAGGGGATGACAGAGGATGAGATGGTTGGATGGCATCACCAACTCAATGGACATGAGTTTAAATAGGCTCTGGGAGTTGGTGAAGGTCAGAGAAGCTTGGTTTGCTGCAGTCCATGGGGTCACAAAGAGTCGGACATGACTGAGCAACTGAACTAAACTGAGCTGATTCAGATCATATGCAATGCTAGAAGGGAAAAGTTATTTGGGTTTTGTAAGATTCTGTCAGTGAGGAAAAGGGCAGGATTGGAATGAACAAATACTAGTTGGCCTTGCAAGGCCTATAGAGATAGTCTCTCCAGTTGTTCTTCCCAGTATTTTCATTGTCATTTGTGAATCCCAGTGCTGATTTTACTCCCATAAAACATGGAAGTAAAAGTCATAAACTGTGAAGTAGGTCACAGGAGACAAGGTCAGACTCAAAGTTATAGCAGAGTCTAGGAGTAGCCCCCAGTGGGGCGTCTCTACTTCCTCCCTACTTGAAGCCTGTTGGCTTCATCCAGCCAGTGGTTCTTCTGCCCTGGAGCTCCAGAGTTCTGCAGAATAAAGAAAAAATAAATAAATAATGTCTCAGAAAAAATAAATAAATAATGTCTCAAACAGACATTCTCTAGGATGGAGGGAGCAGCCTTTTTTTTTCTCCTAGGACGTTCCTTCTATAAAGTCATATACTTTTCCTTGGTCCTAGTCATCGTATGTCCTAAGTTAGAGATAGGAGGTAACATGTGACTGAGGTGATATTTTGACAGTCCACCTCCAGTGGTTCTCACACTTTGATGCCTAAGTTGATCTTCTGGAGAGCATATGAAATCCCAGTAGTCAGGCCCCAAACCAGACACCAGAAACATGCACTCCTTTGAAACAATTTAGCACAGATTATTTTTAATTTCAGCAGTTGTGTTGTTCATCACTGTTTGTTTTTATGTATTTCTTCTAGGTCCTTGTTAAATATGTTAAATGATTCTTACATTTTCTCCATTCTATTTTAGAGATTTGGGGTCATCTTCGCTAACATTACTCTGAATTCTTTTTCAGGGAGTTTGCCTATTTCTTCTTTGTTTATTTGGTTTTGTGGGTTTTTACCTTGTTCCTTCATTGGCACAATTTTCTTTGTCTTTTCATTTTATTTAACTTATGGTTTGAGGTCTCTTTTCCTCAGGTTTAGGGTCACACTTCCTGTTGCTTTTGTCCTCTGCCCTTAGTCGGTGTGATTGGTCCAGTGGTTTGTGTAGGCTTTGGATTGGGAAGAACTTGTGTCTGCATTCTGGTGGGAGGAGGTGAATTTTTTTTTTTTTTTCCTTGTCTGATGGGTAGGGCTATGCAAGGTGATGTGCTTTGGAGTGTTTGTGGGAAGTCTCTCTGATGATGATTGGATTTGTGTTCTTGTCTTGCTTGTTGTTTGGGTGAGGTGTCCTGCACTGGGTACCACCAACAGCTGGGTGGTGCCAGGCCTTCATGGGAGTTCTCAATTAATTAATACTCCCTAGGGTCAGGAGTTTTCTGGTAATCTAGTGTCCTGGACTCAGCACTCCTACACCAGAGGCTTAGGCCCGATCTCTGATTGAGGAATCTAGATCCTGCAAGCTCTTTGTATGGCAATAAAGGGATTAAAAAAAATTAAGCAAACAGAAAAAAATGAAAATGAACCACAAACAAATGGTAAATGCAAAATCAGACAAGTAAAAACCAAAGAAGCATACAAACACACAATGACATACACACACACAAACAAAACCAACAAGGTTCAAAGGAAAGAAAGTACAAGAGAGTGACCCAGTGAGTAAAGGAAGCCAAAAATGATATTAACCAATTAAAAACAAAGCTAATTGGATGTGCACTCATCTCCTCCTGCAAGAGCACCAAAATGACAACTAGCTGTTGAACAACCTTTGACAGGAGGGCATTGGAGCTCAACAAAAAATGATACCCCACATTAAAAGACAAAGGAGAAGCCAAAACAAGATGGTAGGAAGGGCACAATCACAATAAAATCAAATCCCATACCCACTGGGTGAGTGGCCCAGAAACTGGAGAACAATAATACCTAAGAAGTTCTTTCATTCTTGTGAAGGTTCTGAGCCCTAAGTCAGGCTTCCTAGTCTGCAGATCCAGCAAGTTCAGTTCAGTTGCTCAGTCATGTCCGACTCTTTGCAACCCCATGAATCGCAGCATGTCAGGCCTCCCTGTCCATCACCAACTCCCGGAGTTCACTCAGACTCATCTCCACCGAGTCAGTGATGCCATTCAGCCATCTCATCCTCTGTCGTCCCCTTCTCCTCCTGCCCCCAATCCCTCCCAGCATCAGAGTCTTTTCCAGTGAGTCAACTCTTCGCATGAGGTGGCCAAAGTACCGGAGTTTCAGCTTTAGCATTATTCTTTCCAAAGAAATTCCAGGGCTGATCTCCTTCAGAATGGACTGGTTGGATCTTCTTGCAGTCCAAGGGATTCTCAAGAGTCTTCTCCAACACCACAGTTCAAAAGCATCAATTTTTCAGCGCTCAGCCTTCTTCACAGTCCAACTCTCACATCCATACATGACCACAGGAAAAACCATAGCCTTGACTAGATGGACCTTAGTCGGGAAACTAATGTCTCTGCTTTTGAATATGCTATCTAGGTTGGTCATAACTTTTCTTCCAAGGAGTAAGCGTCTTTTAATTTCATGGCTGCAGTCACCATCTGCACTGATTTGGGTGCCCCCCAAAATAAAGTCTGACACTGTTTCCACTGTTTCCCCATCTATTTGCCATGAAGTGATGGGACCAGATGTCATGAACTTCGTTTTCTGAATGTTGAGCTTTAAGCCAACTTTTTCACTCTCCTCTTTCACTTTCATCAAGAAGCTTTTTAGTTCCTCTTCACTTTGTGCCATAAGGATGGTGTCATCCAGCAAAGGGACTAGAAATTCCCAGGGAATCTGACTTTGAAAGCCAGGAGGATTTGATTACAGGACTTCCAGAAGATTAGGGGAAACAGAGACTCCACTTTTGGAGGGTGCAAAAAAGAAGCTAGGATGCACCAAGTCCCGGGAGAAAGTTGCAGTGGACCTATAGGAGACAGAACCACACCTACTTGTTAGTGTTGGAGGGTCTCCTGTGGAGGCATGGGTCAGCATTGGCTCACCGCAGGGATGGGGCACTGGCAGCATCAGTCCTGGGAGATGCCCCTTGGCCCTCTTGAAAGTCACCATTATCTCTATTATACAGCCTGTAGATGGCAGGGTTGGGTCACCTCCAGTCAAAAAACTAACCGGGAGGGAGTGCAGCCCCACCTATCAGCAGATGATCAGATAAAAGTTTTACTGAGCATGACCCTGCCCACCAGAATAAGAACCAGTTTTTCCCATTGCCAGTTCCAGTTCCTCCCATAAGCATCATCCACCATAGGGCAGACAGAAAAGCAAGAAGAACTACAGTCCTGCAGCCTCCAGGACAAAAACAACAGCCACGGAAACTTAATTGAAAAAAAAAAAAAAAGCAGAGGATTATCTCCCAGATGAAAAAAACAAGATAAAACCCTAGAAAAACAACTAAATGAAGTGGAGATTGGCAGCCTTCCAGAAAAAGAATTCAAAATGATAGTGCAGATGGTCCAGGATATTAAAAAAAGAACAGGGAAGATGCAAGAAATGTTTACCAAAGACCTAGAATAACAAAGGAACAAACAAACAGAGATGAACAATACATTAGAAAGAATCAATAGCAAAATAATGGGCAGAAGAATGGAAGACAGAATGATGGAAATCACTGCCACAGAACCTAACATAGTAAAAATAATGAAAAAAAAAAAAAGACAGTATAAGAGTCCTCTGTGACAATATTAAACATATCAACATTTGCATTATAGAGAAGAGAGAAAGGACCCAAGAAAATATTTGAAGAGATAATAACTTAACACTTCCCCAACATGGGAAAAGAAATAATCAACCATGCCGGGTAAGTGCAGAGAGTCCCAGGCAGGATAAACCCAAGGAGGAACACACCAAGGCACATAGTAATCAAACTGACAAAAATTAAAAACAAAGACAAAACATTAAAAGCAACAAGGAAAAAATGACAAATAACATACAAGGGAACTCCCATAAGTTTATCAGTTGATTTCTAAACAAAAATTCTGCAAGCCAGAAGAGAAATGGTGTGATATGTTTAAACTGATGAAGAGGAATATCCTACAACCAAGAGTACTCTTCCCATCAAGATTCTCTTTCAGGTATGACAGAGAAATCAAAAGCCTTACAGACAAGCAAAAATTAAGAGAATTCAGCATCATCAAACCAGCTTTACAACAAACACTAAAGGAACTTCTTTAGGCAGGAAACGCAGAGAAGAAAGAAACCTACAAAGAATAAACCCAAAACAATTAAGAAAGTGGTAATATGATCATACATATCAATAATTACCTTAAATATAAGGTAATTACATCCACTGGCTGGTAATTACATTCCATCCACTGGCTGATTGGGTGAAAACATGTACACATATGCCTTCCACTTACCACATCACTCTAGTTAACTCCCCAAATTTGTATGTAATTATTTTATACTGTTAGTTTAATCACATTTACATCATGGCTTGCAGTTGTAATTATCTTTTATTTTTTGTCTGGATATTAATTGTGCAAACTGATAAAACATCTTTTACTATTGTGATTATGTAACTAGTATTTGTTTTAATAAAACTGTATCATGACTGGCCTATAGAAAATAATAGAATTCTATATCACTAAAACTACCATTTAAAGAAAAGTCTGTGATCACTTTATACAGATGCACATTAGAATTCTCTTGAAATTTTTTTTAATACAAATGCCCAAGTATTTTTTTCCTTCAATGCTCCAGAAGTGATTCTAATGAGTAGCTCTATTTAAAAATAACTGGACTAAATAATAACCTTTTACCTTTATTTAGCATTTTTCACCTTTTATATTTCTTATTCAGCGGTCTCATTTCATTTAGTGTATGTTTTCCAGTTTCTCTGACTCTCTTTTTGTTGTTCTTTCTCAAGCCTTTATCAAGTGTAGTAGAAAAGTTTTTATGTATATATGTATATATATGTGTAAGTTTATGTAATCTTCTAATCCAATTCAGAAAAGAAAAACAAATATTATGTTGTTAATAAAACAGGAAATTAACATGTGGTACACAGTATTAGTAACTAAAGTATAGATTTTGTTCAAATTTCACAAAATTTTATGCTAGTGTACATTATTTTTTTGGTACCTTATTCAAGATTCCACAAAATATTTAGTTGCATTGAGCAGCTTCAGCTACATGCAACAAACTCTGATAAATTATCTTTTCAGTTTTATTCTGTTACAAATATTTTCTAATTTTCCTTGTTAAGACTTCTTAGATACACCCATCATTTAAAAGCAGACATTTAATTTCAAAATATATGTTTTTTTAAAGTACCCTTGATATTAGTTTCTGATTTTTATATTAATTTATCATATAAATGCTTTCTTTTCTACAATCACCTTCTGTGTTTTTTCAGTCTTTTAACCTTCTTGAGGCTTTCAATGGTTAAGTCAAAGATCTTTCTTGGTAAATGTCATTTGCACCTGAAACTATGTGAGTTATTTTCAATTATTTTTTGATATTAATTTGTAACATAATTTTACACTGATAAGAGAATAGGCTCTGCATAATTTCAATAGTTTAAGACTATAAATTTTTTTAACCTTGTTTTATGTCCCTGGATATGTTCCAGTGTCTTCTAGTTTATAGTCTATGGTAACTTGAATAGAATTTGTGTTTCTATATTGTGTGAAAATTGTATAAACCTTAATTATGTTGAATTGGTTCATAGTGTTTTTCAGGTATACTTTATCCTTCTACTTTTCTGTCTAATAATTTTTGAGAGTTTGATATTGAAACTCCAACTAAAAATCTTAATTTATCTACTTAAAAGATAATCGTGAGGCTTTCCTGATGGCTCCGATGGAAAAGAATCTGCAATGCAAGAGGCCCATGTTCTATCCTTGGGTGGGGAAGATCCCCAGGAGAAGGGAATGGCCACCCACTCCAGTATTCTTGCCTGGAGAATTCCATGGACAGAGGAGCCTAGTGGGCTACAGTCCATGAGGTTGCAGAGTCAGACATGACTGAGCAACTAACATTTTCACTTTTTTTTTCACGGTAGAACTATATGTAATTTTGTTCTGTATTTTCCAAGTCTCCTCTAAGTGTGTTATCATATTTCCATAATTTCAAAAATAAAAGAATTAAATAAACAAAGCTAACTAAAACACAAAATAGACACAACCAAAGCAGAATGGCAAATAATAACATAATAAAACAAAGAAAGCAAAGCAAAGAAAAGAAAACAGATTAACACATATGGAGAAAAAGAAAAAGAAAAAAATAAGCAAAATGTATATTAAAGAAAAACTACAGCAAGAGAAAAACAACAATAAGGGGGAAAATAGGGGGGGAAAATCCACAGAACTGCAAAAAGCCAACATAGAGGTGAAAGTATATAAAGGGAAAAAAGTGTGATTTAAAAAAAGTTATCTTTAAAGAAAGTTCTTAAAAGCTTAAACACAGATTATAATAATAATAAAAGCAACAAGGACAGCAACGCGGTGGGGGAAGAAGATAAAAAAAAATCCAGAAGCAACTATAGAATGATCAAAATAAAAGAATAATAATAAATATTTTTCTTGGGTGTCAATGTTCTTTCTCCTGCTGTGAGCCACCCACCTCTGCCTTCCTAAGAAGGCTGAGTACTGAAGAACTGATGTTTTCAAACTGTGGTGCTGGAGAAGAGCCCTTTGGACTGCAAGGAGAGAGAGATCTCACCTTGTATAGTTCCAGTATGCACAAATTTCAGTGACTATGGTTTAGTTAAATAACATCAATACCCTAACAATGTGATTCAAATTTCAGTTTCCACAAATTGTCAACTATAACTGTATGAAATACAAAGTTTGCTGCTGCCTCTTAAGTCTGCAGTCAATATATAAACAACACCAGTGTATCATGATCTGCAGCCAGTCCTCCTTCAGAGCCTGCTGGTGATTGCTAGATGGGCATCTGTTTTCCAGGGGTAGTTGTGTTGCCAGCTTGTCCCCCCAAAAGTGGAAAATAAGAAGAATCATCCAAGAAAGATGAAAGCACAACAAACAAACAAACAAAATGGTGACACTGGATGTGTTCAGGAGACAGCTGACCATGCACGTGGCAACAGCGCCACTGTATGTGAGGCTGTGGATGTGCCAGCAAAGGAGCTGAGTGCAAGAGTTCAGCACTGTAAGGGAGGACAAGCTGAAGATGCCTCAGGGACGTGAGGCTGGTGAGAACTTTTCCATTCAAGGAACTCTGAGACATATTGCAGGTTACTTAAAGCACTAACGGTGAAATGTCGGAAGCTGATCTTAACTTAGAAAGCAATATGACTTCATCAAGTTATAGAAAAGATAACATGCAAAGGAGACAAACACTATTCAAATGACTATTAATATAATACTTAAAAATTAATAAATTCTTTAATTTTAATGTTTTCAATTATAGAATAATAAATAATAGTTTTGGTGTTTATGTTATATATTTTTTCATTGTTAATAAGAGAGTTTTGAATGTTTTGACAAAAATGTTTATGTCCTTGAACAATTGTATTTTCCCCATTGATTAGCAAGATGGCATTTATTTTTTTACTTTTTATTTTCAACTGGAGTATAATCGATTCCCCATGGTGTGTTAGTTTCAGTTGTAGAACAAAGTGATTAAGTTGTACAAAGACATGAATCTATTATTTATTCAGGTTCAGCTTTCATGATCATTTTATGATCCTTGAACTACCCTGCAAAGGGAGGACCATGTGAAATTGTGTCAAAGTAAAATTGTGCTGACTTAGAAAGTTGGTGCATGATTTTATCATAATATTCACAACTTTATCGTTTACATACTATACTGTCATGACATTGGAAGACTGTTAGAATATAGATAAATGTGTCACATACATTTTCAAGGAAAAAAGTTCTACATTTTGTGAAATAAAAATATTTATTTATATTTTGGCTGTAATGGGTCTTTGTTGCTGTACTTGGGCTTTTTCTAGTTCTGACGAGTGAGGGCTACTCTTTGTTGTAGTGCTTGGGCTTCTCTTGTTGCAGAACGTGGCTTCAGTAGATCCAGCTCATATGCTCAGTAGTTGTGGCACACAGGCTTAGTTGTTCCAAGGCAGGTGGGAACTTCCTGGAACAGGGATTGAACCTACGACCCTTGCTTAGCAAAGTGCATTCTTAACCACTGGACCACCATGGAAGCCCCTCCACATTTTATTTAATATGGTTATTTTCTAAGAAATGGGACAGAAAGTAGAGACTGACAGGTACTTGGGTTCATGTAATTTTTTACTTAGGAAGAGCTAAAGTGAATAAAATTGATCTCCAAGGGAGATCCATAAGCATGTTACCAAAAGCAGGTTTGACTGCTTGCCACTATACAATCAATTTTCAAGACACAGGGGTTGGTAGGAAAGAAAGGGTGGTTTTATTTTGGATACCAGCAACCAGGGGAGAATGTAGACTTGTGTCCAAGAACCAACTCCCAATTGCTGTTCAGGAGACAGAAGTTTTAAAAGGGGAGTTTCAGGGCGGTATGGACGGACGGAGGGGGCAGGATGGCACAGTCACCTCCGACAGTCATCTCGATATCAGTGACATGGCAGCCCATTCAGCATCATCTTTGTTGTTTTGAGTACAGTTCATCTCTAGTTTCAGCATTTGTCCCTGCTTCTTGGCGACAGCTCCTGGAAGTGGAGCAGCTTA
>SJXO01008296.1:33294-63236 GCA_006408615.1 Connochaetes taurinus
TGTGGTCATGTATGGATGTGAGAGTTGGACTGTGAAGAAGGCTGAGCGCCAAAGAATTGATGCTTTTGAACTGTGGTGTTGGAGAAGACTCTTGAGAGTCCCTTGGACTGCAAGGAGATCCAACAAGTCCATTCTAAAGGAGATCAGCCCTGGTTGTTCTTTGGAAGGAATGATGCTAAAGCTGAAGCTCCAGTACTTTGGCCACTTCATGTGAAGAGTTGACTCATTGGAAAAGACTCTGATGCTAGGAGGGGTTGGGGGCAGTAGGAGAAGGGGACGACCAAGGATGGAATGGCTGGATGGGATCACAGACTCAATGGACATGAGTCTGGGTGAACTCTGGGAGATGATGATGGATAGGGAGGCCTGGCGTGCTGCAATTCATGGGGTCGCAAAGAGTCGGACATGACTGAGCTACTGAACTGAACTGAAGTGAAGAAAAACATTTCCATAGAGCATTTGTTTCCTCCTGCCACTTAAGGGAGAGATAAAAAAATGTCTGACACTTGCAACCTATTTGCTCCCTTTGGAGACCCCTGGCCTTCCTGCTATTACCCTCTCACCACCACAATACCTGGGTCCACCATATGGCCCTGAGAGCTCTGGGGCTGGTGGTAATGGGGTAGTACTGGGAACCTGTTGCCAGAGTGAGGTCCCAGGGGCCCCTTGCAATTTGTGGATAGATCGGATTGTTGGGCACAGTAATTTTTTCACCCAAGGTGAGCATTTTTTTGCTGCCAGGTAGGTGTTGGCTTGGTGTTTTTAGGTGTCTGTTGGCAAGCAACTTTGATTTCTGGGCATGCACTGGGCTCTAGACTTAACTATCAGTTTATACCAGCTCTATTTTCACTTTCTTGACTCCCGCTGAGCCTGAGTGCTGGTTCTTGAGGGTGTATCTGACAACCTGCAGAGCAGTTGATGGCAATGCAAGGGAAGTAAAGCCATGCATGGTGGGTTTTCTATCCTGTGTGCTCCCTACAAGAGGCACCTGGTAGTGTCTGAGACAGCTCTATCACAGAGATTCCATGCCATGCATTAGGTATAATCTTCCTGGGGTTGTTGGGCATGCTCATCTGAGAAAAGGTGGCTGGTAAGGCTGAAGCAGACTCTGCCGGTAATTGTTCTCATTAGACCTCCTTCTGGGAGGTTTTATATACCATGATTATGTGCTATACCGATGATGGGCTCTCTGAAGATGTGTCTAAGCCATTCTAGATGATGGATAAATTCATGTTAGCAGGGCTGTTTTTTTTTTTTTCTTCCCTTGCCCATGGTCCCTCACCTTGCCTTTCTATCTTCTGGTGTATAGAAAGCAGGGGTTGGAATCTGGTGTGATTTCAGCCTTCCAGTATCTGTCTAATGGCATTGACAAGGCTGAGGTCCTCTGATGCCTCACCCTTCACTTTCTTGGTTTGTTTCTTGAGTGGTTCTTCCTACCATGAAGAGGGCTGGGCCCCAGTGTTGTGTGCCCCATCAGCCCACAAGTGTGTTTTACTGACTTGCTTGTGATTTTCCTGAAGGGTTCCAGGTCTTCCCTCAGATGCTTGAGACTGGATGGTGGTATTATTTTCTCTTCTCATTGATCCTCTCCTGTTTGAACTGTAGTGGGGCACTCTTTGTGTTTCTTTCTCAGAGATCAAGATAATGGGACACACCTTCCCCACTTGTGGGGCAGGTGCTTCATTATGGTCATCCCTACTGTGTGGCAAGGGCAATGGACTTGGCTGAATGGGTGCTGTGAGTCCCCCTTTGCCAGGTTTTATATGGACACATGAACAATGGTGCAGGGCAGGCAATGCAAAGAGGTCTTAGACTTCAAGAGAGACCCAGATGAGTCAGAGGCAGTGCTTCCCAGCCTTCACTATGAGGTCTCAGGTTGTTCCATTGATTACTTCTGCTATGAATTACTCCAGACCCAACTAAGCCCTGGCACCTGTTGAAGTACCTCTGAAGGTCTCACTGGGAAATGGTTATGATTGGAGAATGTGTTCCTTGGTAGAAAAAGCCCTCTCTGGTGATCTGAGAGCTAGTTGGGGGTGGGGTCCTGAACCCTTAATGTGCTGCACTTTCAAAATGTGTAGTACCTATTGGTGAGGTGCCACTGCCTGTGAGCAAAGCTTGCTAACTTCCCCTATGATGACCCCATGGTGCAGCTGACCACCACCTCCCTTTGACTACTAGAGTCTGTGCTTTCCTACTCTGAGTCAGGGAGGGTCCCCCAAGCCTGGTGTCTGGCACAGGCATGGATATATGTGTGGTTCCCAGGTTGTGTGCTAAGGGGGGATGCTCATTTTCAACTTATCTGTTCCCTCACTATGAGGAGCTGCCTTGCTTGCTCCCATCCTGTGTTAAAGCCTGTGGTAGTACACAGGGATGGATGTGGTTGCTCTCTGAAAACATTTCCTTTGGATGTGGGACCCATGGTGAAGAAGATTAGGGTAGATACAGATGGGATGATGAGCATGTGGGCAGCTTTTCCATGGTAATGGGTCCTTCTCAAGTGGGCTTAGTGGTGGGGCTGGGTCATAGAAAGTGTAGATATGGCTAAGGCTGCCTGACCTCCAAGGTATAGGGCCACCCTTGGGTCTGTGGAGGTGCTGCCCTGGTTGATTTCCTAGGGGCCCAATCTTATCTGAGCTCTTCCTTACCTGGACAATTCCTGTGCCCCTGCCCCATGGCTTTCAACTTGCACGTATGCTGCCTATCACTATTGCTGTCAGTCTTCTTGCTCAGACGGCTGCTTGTCATCCCTGGCTGACTTGGCTGGAAGTCTTCTCAGATGAAGTGCACCTGCACCCCATGGGTGCTTGGTATATAGTGATGGGGGAAAAGAGTTTGTTAGGTGTGTGTTGGAGGAAGTTTTGTAGACTGCTTGTGGTTCTGTGGTGTTGATAATGATCTCAACACCTATGAGACAACCAAAGGTGCCACTCAAAGTCCCTTGAGGGAAAAGGCACAATTTATCTGCTGGAGGTATCAGGCAGTAAGACCAGCTGTCTTTCTTTGGCAGCTGATTAGCACTGGGATTATTTCTGATATCTTCAGGCCCCGATGTGGCAGAGTAGATGCCCCCACACTGACTGCTTTTCCAGTGCCTAGTCTATATACCAGACTTAGTCATCTTTCTGTCTATCCATATTGGCTGCTGATCCCAGTGCTAGGCCCTGATACATCTCACTCCCCAATATCATCTTGGCTTCAGTGTCCTTTTGCTATTTGTAGAGTGTTGGCAGCACACAGGGGTCAATTTCCCACTCTGCCTTGCCCCACTCTTGTAAGGCAAACCCGAGCATCAGTGTGAGTTTGGCTGTAGTTACCGGTTTTGACTAGCCACAGTGGCCATACTAATCTATAACACTAACTTGGTGAGGATGAGAGGAAGCTGGCCTTGGTATAATAATCTGGTGCTTTAGTCCTCTTCTCATTCCACCTAGGGGGCTGTACCTGGGTTGCACTAAGGCACAATCTAACCTGGTATAATTGAGAATGATCTATTATCCTTATTTTCGGCCCTGTAGTCAAGAAGCCCAGTAAACTCTTGCTTCCTTCCTTGGCTTAGAGGAACCTCCTTCATAACAGTAGGGGGTACACTGTCCCCTTTCTCAGGTCTCTCCAGGGCACTTGGGGTAGATGAGGGATGGGTGGGGGTGTTTGGTACGACTGTCAGCCTGCAGCTGAAAAAGACCAGAATGGCATGAGCTGCCATCTGAGATGCTGGCCCATCACGACTCTGGCAGTAGACTTGAGCTCCCAACAAATCAAAGCTTTGGGAGTGGGGGTGTGCGTTGTGCTGGGGAGGGCAGGGCAGTGGGCAGGGACTGCTTCCATGTCTTAGGCCTTCTTCCTTCTTTGTCTGCTCCTTCCTCCTGATTGCCTCCTCCTTCTCTTCTGCACCCTCCATTTTGTTAAGAAAGCACACACTCTTTCCATGTCCCATTGTTGGCACAGGTCAGGGCTTCATTCTGTCCAGAACATCCATGCTTCCTTCCTTGGCTTAGTGGGACCTCCTTCCTAAGAGTAGGGGGTACACTGTCCCCTTACATGCGTCACTCCAGGGCACTTGGGCTGGGGCATGGGCTGGGGAGGTGCGGGCATCAGGCTCCACCTGAAAAAGCCAAAAGGGTGTGAACTGCCATTCACGATGCTGGCCCATCACGTCTATGGCTGTAGCCTTGAGCTCAAGGCAACTCAAAGCCCTGGGAGTGGTGGCCTGGGACTGCAGTAGGGAAAGGACACCAGGAAAGCATGGAGGAGTTGGGGAGAAATGTGGGAAACGGAAGCAAGGAAAGTGAGGGATCCAGGTGGAGGCACTGGAGAGAACGTCCAGTATCTGGAATTCCAAGGAGGAGGCAGCAGAGGCAATTGAGGCCAATGTATATGTGCAATGTGAAAAAGCGGTAAAACTTGGAGCGTTTTGGAAGGCAGGGCAGGCTGGGAAAGGGGGCCTGGGCGGCAACTTCAAAGGGACCTAGGGGAATTCCTGGGAAGTTAAGACTCTGTGCACTGCTGACGGCACCAGAGCCTGGGATTGATCCTACCCGCTGTGTGGCAGGGACACAGACCAAAGCCCCGAACGGCCCACCCAGCCCAACATAGACCTTGGGGGTCCGTGGCACAGGCCATGCTTGTGAAAGCCCACTCACTCCATGGGATTCTGTCCAGGGTCTCTGCTTGGAAAGAGGCCAGGGGGGGTCCCCTCCTTCTAAGCACCCATCACTATTTACATAAATAGGGGTGGAGCTGCCTCACACTAAGCAAAGTCTTGAGCTCCTGGGTCTTGGCCCACTAGGCCAGCAGTCTGCAGGGTCCTTGTGGCTCTCCCACCATGCCTTTGTCCAGCTCCCCCAGCACCTCAAGCGGTACATTTGCCCTCGACCCTGGAGTTGGATCACGTCTCAGGGGGTTTGTGGATCACCCGGCCAAGGGTTCATGGCAGACGATCGACTGACCACCAAGAATGGCAGGGACCGATCGGCTGGGCCCCTGGTTTCCAGGCGCCAGGTGCGCCAGGCACGGTTTGGTAGTTTTGCTCCTTTGGCACACATATGGCCTTTCCTTTCTCTTTTGTGTGATGATGGTGTTGGTTGAGGAGGTGGTGGGGGGGCGGGGAGGGACTGGGATGGGACTCTTTTTCTTCATCTTCCTGTGGAAATGGAAGTTGGGGAGCTCTGTGGCCCTTCAGCGGCTTTCACTCCACAATGGCCTAGTGCCTTTTGTCTCCATCAGGCATTGCATGTTGGGCTTTGCTTCGGCTTCCTTTCTTTCCTTTCCTTTCCTTTTCCACTAGTGACGGTAAATATGGCCCATGCTTGTGTTAGCTCTGAGAAGCCAGGTTCCCTCCCATTGGCATCATGAAGGAGGGAAATCTGGGAGAAGCCCCATTGAAACATTTCCCCAGCATCTCCCCAGACGGGTGGAAAAATGCGGCAGGATAGTGTTGTGGTCTTTGGTGGGTGGGATTTCTTGCTGCCTTTGTTTTTGGGGCTGGGTTTGGTTTCCTTTCTGCTTGCTTATGTTTCTTGGATTCTGGTGTGGGTGCGGGTGGTGGGGTGGAGGATTTCTCCACCACCCTTGCCTCGCAGCCTGGCTGTCGGGGTGTAGCCAAGTGACTTCCAAATGCACACCCATCCCTGGGCTCCCGGCTTTGCTCAGACACAGAGACAACTCTCCTGGGTGGGGGGCATGCTTGGGCTCCTCTGTCAAGTCCTCCCACATGTCCTCTGAGACTTTTCCATTTCTTCTCTTCCACAGGCCTCATCCCCACAGAATCTCGAAGGAGGAGGCTCATTCTGAAGCTGAGCCAGAAGGGCGCCCTGCAAGCGCTCTTTCAACACAACCCCTACCCTGGGATGGTGACCAGAGAACGACTGCCCCAAGAGTTTGGCATTGCCGAAAGCATAGTTCAGGTAGGCCCCCATCTCTGTACCCGTTCTCCCTTTCAGGCTCTCCATGCTGATCCAAATTAGCTAAAAGCATCTGGCAGCCTTTCTCTTGAGAAGGTATTCTCTCTGTTTGTCCCTAGGTCTGGTTATGAAGAAGACGGTTAAAGCAGAGCCAATTGCTGTCTGAATATGTGCACCAAGGAGGGGAAGGGGGGCCAAGGTCCATGCCCATGCCACCATCGCCGCCTCCTCGACCTCAGTCTTCCTCTCAAGGTTATTTACCCTGCATTCCCCAAAAGCAAGTCCCCCAGAGGGGGTCCCAAACCCTCCCCCTCTTGCCAGAGAATTCTCTCTGCTGGTGGATGACCACGGGAGGCCCAGAAACACCAATGGGAGTAAAAACAGGGCCATCTGGTTGCCACCCCCATCTGTGTTCCAGATCGGGGCAACACGCCCCAAGTCAGCATGAAGGGGCAGCACTGTTCCTTAATGCACACCCTCCCCAGCCCCCGTCGGGAATATTAGCCTCTGGCTGCCCAGGCAACCTTGGCTGAGGAGCATGCTTCAGGGCACTCCATGGCAAGACTGGAGGAGGAAAGAGACACACAGGGACATGCATGTGTGCAGAATGTGCGTGTGTGCACGCACACATCCACAATGGATCCAGGCACACGATTCATCTGTGGGTGTATTCCTTAGAGCCCTGCCCCGGCTGCAGAGCCACCTGTGGTGATTCAGGTGTGTGGGACTCTCCCTCCCCTCCACACCATCTAGGGTATCTGTACTGTGAACATTCCACGGGCCTTAACGTCCTCTCTGCTCAGTGTATTCTTTCTTTGGTAGAAGACTCAGCCAGAGAGGCCAGGAGAAAGAGGACAGTCATCTCTCCTTCTCAAGCAAAGATCCTCGTGCAATCCTTCACGAGGAATCGCTTCCCAGGGATTGCCGCCAGGGAAGAACTGGCTCGTCAGACGGGAATCCCAGAACTTTGAATCCAGGCAAGTTCTCCACCCGGTGCATGGGCCCAGGACGTGGCCCAGGAGAATGGAGCATTCAGACCTGCCAAGCGTTTGTAGCTGGATACATGTAGGCTTGGTGTGGGGCTTGGGCTTGGGCTTGGGGGGAGAGGGCCCAATGTTGGTGGGCTGAGTGGTGAGTTTGGGGCTGCTTATGGCTGTGCAAGCACCCCTCATTTCCCAGGGCCAAGGGTTTCGTTTGCAGAAAAAGGCCCTGCAGAAGTTGCCCTGGGCCTGACAGACCAGAGGGTAGGGGCAAAGGGAGAGAGTAGGGGTGAGGGGTTTTGGATGGCTGAATGGGAGAGGGGGAGAGAGAGAGAGAGGGAAAGGAAGCAGGGAGAGTTTGGGACAGAGGGAGGAAGAGGGTGTTCGGGGGAGGGGGTCAGAGGCCAGGTCTGGGATTCAGTTTCAAGCCACCGGCAAACCCTACAGGTATCCCTAAAATGTTTCATCAGGGACACGCTTCCCTCGGTTTTGAGGTGCCTGCTCTGGGCGGGATTCCTGAGATTAGATCCTCTGAGCCAGCAGTAGGGAGCTACCCACACAACCGCTTTCATGACCAGACTCCATGTGAACACACATGCCCAGTATATCTTCAAAGGCCAATCATCTCCGTGTGTCTTCCTCGAAGGGGCCGGTGGAACTCAGGGCAGCCAGCGGGGTGCCCTGGAGGACCTCCCCCATCTCTTCAGCAAGGTATTCCCTGGACTGGGGCCCTGAACCTAGTGAGCTGCCCAAGGCCCCCAGCTCCTGGCCCCTAACTTGGGTATGCAGGTTCACACACAGGGTGTGTCTCCGTAGGAGCCAAGAATCTTGCTGCCAGACTTATGCTCACTAGAGCTCTCCTACAGAGCAAAGACGTGTGGATGTGGTTTTGCCTTTGTCTGTCAGTGTGGGTTCCCTACCACGGCCACAGGCTCAGAGGAAACATCCCCTGAGAAAAGACCTCCAAGAGGAGCTTTTCTGCAGGCTGGGAAGCAGAGTTCACACGATGCAGGCAAAGCAAGACTCCTTCGGGAAGAGGAGGCAGCCAACCGGAGTGTGTTTGCAAGCCTGTGTTTGGAAGGCATTGGTTAGCTTCTACAATGGGAGACCTCCAGATCTGCTCAGAGGAGTGAAATTCCAGAGTCAAGGGCGAGCATGTCCCATGCCTTTTGCGAGCCTTGCAAAATTTTCCGACGTTATACTGGTACTGGCCATGAAGAAGCAGGCTGCTGGAGTGTGTCAGAGATGACTGGGTGCCTTAATGGGGTAAGCTCAGCTATTGCCTTTCTAGTCGAAATAAGCCCCTGGCCTACTTGGAGAGGGGGTGGGGCCTGGTTGTCTCAAAACTGCCAAAAGCTAGAGCAACGGGAGCTCTGTCAGAGGTAAGGGAAGAGCAATTGAATGGATTTCAAGCTGTTGCTTGGCCGCACAGCTTCAAGTCCCCATGGAGAGAAACAAGTGCCCTGTGCATCTAGGTCATGTATGCAGGTCCACACAGAGTGTGTCTCCATAGGAGCAAGAATGTTCCTGACAAACTTAGGCTCACTAGAGCTCTTCTACAGAGCAAAGATGTGGGGATAAAGTTTTGTCTATCCTTGTGAGTGTGCATCCCCTACATCGGCCCCCAGCTCAGGGGAAACAGCACCTGAGAAAAGACCTCCAAGAAGTGCTTTCCCCCAGGCTGGGAAACAGAGTTTGCAGGACGCTGGGAAAATAGCCTCCTTCGGGGAAGAAAAGGCAGCAAACCAGTGTTTGTTTGCAAGCCTGTATTTGGAAGGAACTGGTTAGATTCTACAACGGGAGATTGCCAGATCTGCTCAGAGGACCAAAATTCCAGAGTCAGGGATGAGTATCTATCTCCCTTGCCCTTTGCTATTCTTGAAAAGACATTCCAGGCTTATAGCGGTACTGCCGGTAAAGGAGCAAGCTGTGGAAGTGTGTCAGACATGACTGAGCCCTATCAGGAGTCAACTCAGCTACTGCCTTTCCAGTCGAACTTGGCCCCGGGCTTACTTGGAGACGGGGTGGGGCCCAGTTGTCTCCAAACTGCCAAAGGCTAGAGCAATGGGAGTTCTGTCAGAGGTAAGGGAAGAGCAATTGGATGGATTTTTTAAGTTGTTGCTTGGCCGCACAGCTTCAGCACCCCACGGAGAGAATAATGTGCCCTGTGCCCCTAGGTCTGGTAGGCAGGTTCAGACACAGAGTGTGTCTCCATTGGTGCCAAGAATGTTCCTGACAGACTTATGCTCACTAGAGCTCTCCTACAGAGCAAAGACATGTGGATGTGGTTTTGCCTTTGCCTAGGATAATGGGTCCCCTACCTCGACCCCAGGCTCAGGGGAAACATCCAGGGAGAAACGACCTCCAAGAAGCATTTTTCCCGCATGCTGGGAAGCGAAGTTCACAGGATGCGGGGAAAGAGAGCTTACTGTGGGGAAGTAGAGGCAGCCAAGTAGCATGGGTTTGCAGCCTGTATTTGAATGTAACACATTAGATTCTATAACGGGAGACCTGCAACTCTGCTCAAATAACTGAGATTCCAGAGTCAGGGCCGAGCATCTCCCCTGCCCACTGTGAGCCTTGCAAAGACATTCCTAGTTTATACCTGTACTTCCCATGAAGGAACCGGCTGCGGGAGTGTGTCAGACATGACTGGGTGCCTTACTGGCATCAGCTCCGCTATTGCCATTTCAGTCGAACTAGGGCCCAGGCCTACATGGAGAGGGGGTGGTGCCCGGTTGTCTCCAAACTGCCAAAGGCTAGAGCAATGGAAGCTCTGTCAGAGGTAAGGGAAGATCAGTTGGAAGGATTTTCAAGCTGTTGTTTGGTTTCACAGCTTCAGCGCCCCATGGAGAGAAACAGGTTCCCTGTGCCCCTAGGTGAGGTACACACCTCACATTCTGGTTCACACACAGAATGTGTGTCTGTAGGAGCCAGGAATGTTCCTGACAGATTTAGGCTCACTAGAGCTCTCCTACAGAGAAAAGATGTATGGATGAAGTTTTGTCTTCCCCGTGAGTGTGTTTCCCCCACCTTGGCCCCAGGCTAAGGGGAAACAACCCCTGAGAAAAGAGCTGCAAGAAGTGCTATTCCCACAGCCTAGGAAATGGAGTTCACAGGAAGTGGGGAAAGCAAGCCTCCTTTGGGGAAGAAGAGGCAGCAACCAGCATATGTTTGCAAGCCTGTATTTGGAAGGAACTGGTTAGATTCCACAAGGGGCGATATCCAGATCTGCTCAGAGAACTGAAATTCCAGTCAGGGCCGACCATTTCACCTACCCTTTGCAAACCTTGCAAAGACATTCCTAGCTTCTAGCAGTACTGCCCATGAAGGGGCACGCTGTGTGTGTGTGTCAGACATGACTGGGCACCTACTGGCGTAAGCTCCACAATTGCCTTTCCAGTTAAACTAGGCCCCAGGCCTACTGGGAGAGGGAGTTGGGCCTGGTTGTCCAAACTGCCAAGCGCTAGAGCAATGGGAGCTCTGTCAGAGGTAAGGGAAGAATATTGGATGGATTTTGAAGCTGTTGCTTGGCCGCACAGCTCAGTGCCCCTTGGAGAGAAATAGGCGCCCTCTGCCCCTAGGTCGAATATGCAGGTTCACACACAGATTGTGGCTCCGTAGGCTCCAAGGATGTTCCTGACAGACTTATGCTCACTAGAGCTCTCCTACAGAGCAAAGATGCATGGATGAAGTTTGACCTTTGCCTGTGAATGTGGGTGTCTTACCTCATCCTCAGACTCAGGGGAAACAGCCCCTGAGAAAAGACCACCAAGAAATGCTTCTCCCGCAGCCTGGGAAGTTAAGTTTGCAGGATGCGGGGAAAGAGAGCTTCCTTGGGGAAGAAGAGGAAGGCAACCCTCATGTGTTTGAAAGCCTGTATTTGGAATGAACTGGTTAGTTTCTACAATGGGAGACCTCCAGATCTGCTCAGAGGACTGGAATTCTAGAGTCAGGGCCGAGCATCTCCCCTGCCCTTTGTGAGCTTTGCACAGGCATTGATAGCTTCTCGTGGTACTGCCCGTGAAGGAGCAGGCTGAGGGAGTGCGTCAGACACGAACATGCACTTTACTGACGTTAGTTCCACTATTGCCTTTCCGGTCAAACTAGGCCCCAGGCCTACTTGGAGAGGGGTGGGTCCGGTTTCTCCAAACTGCAAAGGGAGCTCTGTCAGAGGTAAGGGCAGAGCAATTGGATGGGTTTTCATGCTGTTGCTTGGCCAAACAGCTTTAGCACCCCTCAGAGAGAAAGAGGCACCGTGTGCCCTTAGGTCGGACATGCAGGTTTACACACAGAGTGTGTCTCCGTAGGAGCCAAGAATGTTCCTGACAGACTTAGGCTCAATAGAGCTCTCCTATTTCTGTTTTATTGACTATGCCAAAGCTTTTGACTGTGTGGATCACAAGAAACTGGAAAATTCTGAAAGAGATGGGAATACCAGACCACCTGACCTGCCTCTTGAGAAACCTGTATGCAGGTCAGGAAGTAACAGTTAGAACTGGACATGGAACACAGACTGGTTCCATATAGGAAAAGGAGTACGTCAAGGCTGTATATTGTCACCCTGCTTATTTAACTTATATGCAGAATACATCATGAGAAACGCTGGGCTGGAGGAAGCACAAGCTGGAATCAAGATTGCCAGGAGAAATATCAATCACCTCAGATATGCAGATGACACCACCCTTATGGCAGAAAGTGAAGAGGAACTCAAAAGCCTCTTGATGAAAGTGAAAGAGGAGAGTGAAAAAGTTGGCTTAAAGCTCAACATTCAGAAATCGAAGATCATGGCATCTGGTCCCATCACTTCATGGGAAATAGATAGGGAAACAGTGGAAACAGTGTCAGACTTTATTTTGGGGGGCTCCAAAATCACTGCAGATGGTGAATGCAGCCATGAAATTAAAAGACGCTTACTTCTTGGAAGAAAAGTTATGACCAACCTAGTAGCATATTCAAAAGCAGAGATATTACTTTGCCAACTAAGGTCCATCTAGTCAAGGCTATGGTTTTTCCTGTGGTCATGTATGGATGTGAGAGTTGGACTGTGAAGAAGGCTGAGCGCCAAAGAATTGATGCTTTTGAACTGTGGTGTTGGAGAAGACTCTTGAGAGTCCCTTGGACTGCAAGGAGATCCAACAAGTCCATTCTGAAGGAGATCAGCCCTGGGATTTCTTTGGAAGGAATGATGCTAAAGCTGAAGCTCCAGTACTTTGGCCACCTCATGTGAAGAGTTGACTCATTGGAAAAGACTCTGATGCTGGGAGGGATTGGGGGCAGGAGGAGAAGGGGATCACTGAGGATGAGATGGCTGGATGGCATCACTGACTCGATGGACATGAGTCTGAGTGAACTCCGCAAGTTGGTGATGGACAGGGAAGCCTGAAGTGCTGTGATTCATGGAGTTGCAAAGAGTTGGACACGACTGAGCAACTGAACTGAACTGAACTGAACAGAGCAAAGACGTGTGAATGTGATTTTGCCTTTGCCCTTGACTATGGGTCCCCTACTTTGGCCCCAGGCTCAGGGGAAACAGCCCCTGAGAAAAGATCTCACAGAAGTGCTTTTCCTGCAGGCTGGGAAGTGGACTTCGCAGGATGTGGGGAAAGCTAGCTTCCTTCGGGGAAGAAGAGGCAGCCAACCAGTATGTGTTTGTAAGCCTGTATTTGGAAGGAACTGATTAGATTCCACAGCGGGAGACTTCCAGATCTGCTCAGAGGACCGAAATTGAGAGTTAGAGCCTCGCATCTCCCCTGCCCATTGAGGGCTTTGCAAAGACATTCATAGCCTCTAGAGGTACTGACCTTGAAGCAGCAGCCTGCTGGAGAGTGTCAGACATGACTGTGCGCCTTACTGACGCTATTGACTTTCCAGTTGAACTAGGCCCCAGGCCTACTTGGTGAGGGGGTTGGGCCCAGTTGTCTCCACACTGCCAAGGGCTAGAGCAATGGGAGCTCTGTCAGAGCTAAAGGAAGAGCAATTGGATGGATTTTCAAGTTGCTGCTTGGCTGCACAGCTTCTGTGCTCCTCGGAGAGAAATGGGTGCCCTGTTCCCCTAGGTCGGGTATGCAGGCTCACACACAGAGTGTGTCTCCATAGGAGCCAAGAATGTTCCTGACAGACTGAGGCTCACTAGAGCTCTCCTACAGAGCAAAGACGTGCGGATGTGGTTTTGTCTTTGTGAGTGTGGATCCCCTACTTTGGCCCCAGGCTCAAAAGACCTCCATGAAGCGCTTTTCCAGCAGCCTGGGAAGCAGAGTTCTCAGGATGAGGGGAAATCGAGTCTCCTTCGCGGAAGAAGAGGCAGCCACCGGCGTTTGCTTATAACCCTGAATTTGGAAGGAACGGGTTAGATTCTGCAACAGGAGACCTCCACATATGCTCAGAGGAAGGAAATTCCAGAGTTAGGGCCGAGCATCTCCCCTGCCCTTTATGAGCCTTGCAAAAACAGTCCGAGTGTCTAGCAGTAGTGCCCATGAAGGAGCTGGCTGCGGGAGTGTGTCAGACATGACTGGGCACCTTAGTGGCATCAGCTCCGCTTTTGGCTTTCTAGGCGAAGTAGGCCCCATGCCTACTTGGAAAGGGGGTGCAACACGCTTGTCTCCAAACTGCTAAGTGCTAGTGCAATGGGAGCTCTGTCAGAGATATGGGAAGGGCAATTGGATGGATTTTCAAGCTGTTGGTTGGAAGCACTTCTTCAGTGCCCCTCAGAGAGAAAGAGGCACCCTGTGCCCCTAGGTCAGTTATGCAGGTTCACACAGAGTGTGTCTCTGTAGGAGACAAGAATGTTCTTGACATACTGATGCTCACTAGACCTCTCCTACAGAGAAAAGATGTGTGGATGTGGTTTTGCCTTTGCCTGTGAGTGTTGGTCCCCTATCTTGGCCCCAGGCTAAGGGGAAACAGCCCCTGAGAAAAGACCTCCAAGAAGCGCTTTTCCCACAGGCTGGGAAGTGGAGTTCGCAGGATGTGGGGAAATCAAGCCTCCTTTGGGGGAGAAGAGGAAGCCACTGGTGTTTGTTTGCAAGCCTGGATTTGGAGGGAACAGGTTAGCTTCTACAACGAGAGACCTCCAGATCTGCTCAGAGGAGCGAAATTCCAGAGTCAGGGCCGAGCATGTCCCATGCCCTTTGCGAGCCTTGCAAAGACATTCCTAGCTTCTAGCAGTACTGCCCATGATGAGCAGGCTGTGGGAGAATATCAGACATGACTGGCCGCCTTAGTGACGTCAGCTTTGCTATTGCTTTTCCAGTCCAACTAGACCCCAGGCCTACTTGGAGAGGGGGTTGGGACCAGTTGTCTCCAAACTGCCAAGGGCTAGAGCAATGGGAGCTCTGTCAAAGGTAAGGGAAGAGCAATTGGATGGGCTTCACAGCTTCAGCGCCCCTTGGAGAGAACAGGCACCCTGTGCCCCTAGGTCGTGTAGGCAGGTTCACACAGACAGTGTGTCTCCCTAGGAGCCAAGAATGTTCTTGACAGACTTAGACTCACTAGAGCTCTCCTACGGAGCAAAGACGTGGGGTTGAAGTTTTACCTTTGCCTGTGAATGTGGTTCCCCTACCTTGGCCCCAGGCTCAGGGGAAACAGCCCCTGAGAAAAGACCTCCAAGAAGCTCTTTTCCCACAGGCTGGGAAGCGGAGTTCGCAGGTTGTGGGGAAAGTGAGCCTGCTCCGTGGAAGAAGAGACAGCCAACCGGCATGTGTTTGCAAGCCTGTATTTGGAAGGAACTGGTTAGATACCACAAAGGGAGACCTCCAGAACTCCTCAGAGGAGCGAAATTTCAGTGTCAGGGACTAGCATCTCCCATGCTCTTTGCAAGCCTTGCAAAGACTTTCCTAGCTTATAGTGGTACTGCCCATGAACAAGCAGGCTGTGGGAGTGTGTCAGACACGGCTGGGTTCCTTACTGGTATCAGCTCCGGTATTGCCTTTCCAGTTGAACGAGGCCCCAGGCCTACTTGCAGAGGGGATCGGGCCCGGTTGTCTCCAAACTGGCAAGGGATAAAGCAATGGGAGCTCTGACAGAGACAAGGGAAGAGCAATTGGATGGATTTTCAATCTGTTGCTTGGTTACAGAGCTTCAGCGCCCCACGGAGAGAAACAAGCGCCCTGTGACCCTAGGTCACAGGTGTGCAGGTTCACACACAGAGTGTGTCTCCATAGGAGCCAAGAATATTCCTGACAGACTAAGGCTCACTAGAGCTCTCCTACAGAGCAAAGATATGTGGGAGAAGTTTTGCCTTCCCCTTTGCTGACATTCCTGGGTCAGAGCAGTGCTGCCATGAGGAAGAATGCTGCAGGAGTGTGTCTGAGGGGGCCGGGTGCCATGCTGGGTTCACCTGGTCGAGGGCACCTTGCACATCCGATGGGCCCCAGGTGAGGATGTACGGACTGGCACCTTGCTGGAGATATCCCAAAGCGAGGAGCTAAGCTAGCTCTGTCAGAAGGAGGAAAACAGCGATGGATGGATTTTCAAGCAGTTGCTAGGTCACACCGCATTAGGGCTCCCCGGGAGAGACATGCGAATTTTGGCCCCTAGGCCCAGTATCCAGGGGTGCACACAGGGTATTTTCCCCGCAGGATCCAAGAATGTTCCAGACAGACCTAGGGTCACTAGCTGTTGCTAGGCCGCACATTATGCTATCTATACTTATCACTAACGGTAAAAATACCATTGGAGCTCTACTTTTTTTTTTTTACTTGTAATGCTAGTGATAGAACCAAAGGCCAATATCTACATCAAACAGGAGAAAAGTAATGGAAAGTAAACAATTTTATGTAATAACATTGCCGTGCTCCTATACAGTCAAATGGACATTCAAAAGGACATGGTTTTTCTGAATGTTTATTTCAGAAAGTTAGAATTGGATGCCTACAAACAATAAAACTGATAATATATTAACACATCATGTTAATAATATACAGTTGGTCATTCTTTTTCCTATTCTACCACAGCTAACTGGCTGCAAGTCAGTTTTAGTAACTACTACTAACATAATACCCTCATCAATACATGAAGATATATAGGAAAATGCATAATATATGTAAAAAACATCAAAGATAAAAGTGATGATAAAAAATACAGTGACATCTTAGTTGGTATAAGAAACAGGATGATTATGAAAGCAAAGCCCATAATCATGTACAGGCCATGGAAGCCTGTGACTGTCACGAGTGTTGACTTCTCCTTCATCTGAGGTTGTAAAAAGTGCTTTGTAAAATCCTGAAGTTTTCAGCAATTGTAACCTCCTGAAGAGACTGCAGTAAAAAGGGTTTCTAGAATATCCTGATGATTTCCATCTACTAGGCTGTGGTGAGCTCAAGAAATACATACTCCAGAGGACAGAAGACAGACATGTTGGGAAGTGGGAACGACATCTACTGCATGTTAGGGAGAAAGGGCATGTTGCTACTCAGCCTAGTACAAGTGTAGAAGCAACACCTCAGTGATTCAACCTTTAAAGACTCTATACAAATGACAACGACTGGTAGGAATAAACCTTCAGAAGTGCCTTCTCAGACCTCCTATCATAAGCACAAGCATAATAAAAACACTGAGTTTTCATGGTCTCACACAAAATTGGACTCACTTATGACAACGGCCGGAGAGGCTCCTATAAGACGTTGGGGCTGGGATTTACTGTAGGATGGACATCGGTTTAGTGCATCGCTATGAGTTATGGAAATATGTGTTGTTGACAGGGTGAAGGCATATTTTTGAATAACACAGCAAATAGCACTACAAATTCAAGGAACATGGCTACAATGACAATTGCTGATTTCATGATGGCTACTACTTGGTAGAGCTAGGTTTGCCTCTCACATTAAGTACTTAAATGGCCAGTTGGGATATTAGCCTTTAGTTTCTCACTGTAATTCTCACTTAGAAACCGAATCTAATACTTTCCATGTTTACTAGCACAAGAACAGTGAAAGATCCTTGTAGAAGAAAGTCAGACAGACATGCTTCTGTTTTATCACAGAAGTTGCTTATGACCGGTCCTGCTCACAGACAGATTGCTGATTGCAAATGTATAGACAGGTATGCAGAGATTCTTTACCAACTGAGCCACCAGGGAAGCCCTGAGAGCTCCGTTGGTAAAGAATCCGCCTGCAGTGCAGGAGGCCCTGGGTTGATTCCTGGGTTGGGGAAATCCCCTGGAGAAGGGATAGGCTACCCATTCCAGTATCCTGGCTTAGAAAATTCCATGGACTGTATAGTCCATGGGATCACAAAGAGTCAGGCACGACTGAGCCACTTTCACTTTCACATGCAGATATTATTTTTTTTAAATGTGGTAACAGATCTAGTACCTTTGTCAAGCTAATGAATGAGTAATATAAATATAAATAATTGACTTCATCCTTCTTAGTTATTACCATCCAGTACTTGCTTTGAGAGGAGTTGAACTACTCATTGTTAAAGAGAAATGATCCTTTCTTCTCTGAAACATTTGTGAATCGATCAGTTGGGTGTGGTGAATAAAATACTTAAGGATTTAATACATAGAAATGCAATAGGCAAAGCACATAGATTTTTTGCTCCCTTTCTCAAAGGATGAAATATTTTGTATTTGCCCTGATTTTATGTCTTGACTTCATGTACAATTGTATATTGATATTTTTATTTGAAATACAGTAGGACTAAAAACATTGATATAATACTAATAAATCATGTTGGTATGTGTGGTTGTCACATAGAATTCACAGGAGATTTAAATTCACAGTTGTCAACATAAAGGATTAATGTTATTTAGCTTCTTCATGAATCTATACTATGAATGAAGAGCTATTCTCAACATATTTCACTGAGGGAACTACAGGATGATAGGCTACTATGCTTCAACTCATGGATTTCTAAGCATTGCTCACAATACAGATCTGATTTTCAACATTAGGGCTCTTTCAGTGTCCTTGAACAGCATTTGTTTTTCTGTTCAGTTCAGTTCAGTTCAGTCACTCAGTCGTGTCCGACTCTTTGCGACCCCATTGAACCGCAGCACACCAGACCTCCCTGTCCATTGCCAACTCCCAGAGTTTACACAAACTCATGTCCATTGAGTCAGTGATGCCATCTAACCATTTCATCCTCTGTCGTCCCCTTCTCCTCCTGCCTTCAATCTTTCCCAACATCAGGGTCTTTTCAAATGAGTCAGCTCTTTGCATCAGGTGGCCAAAATATTGGAGTTTCAGCTTCAACATCAATCCTTCCAATGAACACCCAGAACTGATTTCCTTTAGGATGGACTGGTTGGATCTCCTTGCAGTTCAAGGGACTCTCAAGAGTCTTCTCCAACACCACAGTTCAAAAGCATCCATTCTTCTGCACTCAGCTTTCTTTATAGTCTACCTATATATTCTGTATACAGAAGAAAAAAACTCATGAGTATAAAACTTGTTCACATAAAATGAGTGTATGAATGTTATCTTCCTGACCCAGGGATCAAACCCGCATCACTTTCATCCCCTGCACTGGTAGGCAGATTATTTACCGACTGTGCCACCTGGGAATCAATATACATTTCAAGAACCACTGCCATCAGCTTCTCCTGTTCATGACCAAAGTAGGAGAAAGAACATTGGAAGATGTACTCGTAAGCGTATTATTAAGTCAAGGAACTGTTATGCTGGGTACTCCAGTTATTACTGGGACAAGTCAGTTCCTCCAATGATGATGAATATAACTGAAAAATTCTTACAAATTCATGGGATGTGATGTCTACATGATAAACGTGTTCATCTTATGCTACTGCTTCAGGTGTGCATACTTCAGCATGAAGGACTGCACTTCAAGGGATGCCTAATATTGCAGCTCAAGCAACAGACAGTGAAGTGCAGATCATTGTCCTTTGTTGAAAATAAGCAGCAGTTTCTCAACATATGTAACGTGCCAGAGCAAGCCTGGAGATGCAACTCTAAAAACAGGTTAGGCCCTCTTTTTGCCAAGCCCTGTGATAAAATACAAATCAAGAAAAGAAAAATAGCAACGATTTTGTCAGGACTTCCTCACCTTTTCTTTCTGGATGGCAGGAAGCAGACACTGAGGCCAGATGACTGTAAGATTTAATTGTGAGCTAACATTGGGTGGGGTGGAAGCTCCTCACTCTAGTAAGAATGTGGTTCAATTAAACCATTTGACATCCATTCACTTCATGTACATAGAGTTCTATAATCCTTTGTTAAGGAATTAAATAAGTTACACTTCCTTACACCTTCACAATCTCTTGGTTTACACGAATGCGAATTCCTAGTCCAGCACTTATACAATGAATATTACAGGTAGTAATAGTGCATAAGTGATGATAAGCAATGACAGGAAATTTATTTCTTCTCTGTTTGAATTCTCTATTTTTATATAATCAAGCAGTGAAATATACTTACAGATGTGAATATTTTAGTGGCGTGTATAAATACATGTTGACTAGCACTATGATAACTCATAGTGTTGGCACAATAATTATCATGGTATTATGTCTTTTTCATATATTCCTTTTGAGATTCTGTTCCATTATACGTTATCATAAGATATTCAATACAGTTTCCTAAACTATATAGTAGGTCCTTGTGGTTTCTTTCATATATAGTACTATGTATTTGTTAATAATTCAAACAAAAACTGGTACACAAATATTCATAGTGACGTTATTCACAATAGCCCAAAGGCAGAACCCATTCAAGTGGCCATCAGTGGGTGAATGAATATGCAACACAGGGTATATTCAAAAGCTTGAACAGTATTCTACCATACAAAAAGATAAACGGAAATGGTTCTGCCACTGCACAAGACATTACAGAAATTACTCCAAAACTAACACATGGAATAAATAGATATTTCAATTCTAATTCATGCTGTGTACCCAAAAGGTTTGGGAAAAGGGGCTGAAAAAAATGCCTATTTCTGCAGTCATAGTCAAAACAGCATGATTCACACTGGCCAACAAACAGAAGCAATCTAAGTGTCCATGGACAGCCAATTCCATAAACAAACTGTGGTATACACACAATGGAATATATTTTGGCCCTTCAAAGTCGGTAATTCTGACAATGCTACAATGTGGACGAACTTTATGGTCATTATATTAACTGAAATAAACCAGACCAAAAAAGGACAAACATTCTGTGATTCCACTAGTATGAGATACCCAAACAAGTCAAATCCAAAGCCAGAAAAAGCAGAAACTGATTCCCGGGGATAGAAGACAGTTCATGTTTCATGGAACCCACCCAGTTTCCCTTGGGGAAACTGACTTCTCATGACATCTCCAAAATAAATTATACAAATAATTGGAAGCCATATCCAGTCAAATGAATGTAGACATAATTTTACAATTTACACCAACCTCACCCAAACTTCTCAACAGACAAAAGGCAAAACTGTATCTATGGTACCTCAGCTTTGCTTATGAAATTTAACCAAAAAACAAAACAAAACAAAACACTGAAGTCTATCCAAAAAAAGGACATAAATTTTATAACATGGACTTTAAAAAATTATAAAATTAAACTGTGAAAAACCTTATTCACAAAACTGAAACACAAGCCACAGAAAATAAATTTACAAAATACATATTTGATAAAGTATTGTACTCCAACTATACCAAAAAATCTGGAACAAACAACTTCATTAAAAATGTATAAATCTGAACACCTGGCCAAAGAAAAGATACAGATAGTAAATCAGCCTATCAAAAATACTAAAAATCATATATCATGGGGAAATTATAAACTAAAACAACAGTGATGTAGCACTGCACACCTATTAGATTCAGTAAACTAAAATGGGGGGGGCGGGGCTTCTCTGGTGTACAAAAAAGATCTTTTATCAAACTCTGACCTTCTCTCTGGCATGGAGAATGCTTCAAGTAGTTAACATCTCCTGTTTGTCCAGGGAGAACATCTTCTACTTCTGCAGAAGAGCTCAAAGATATTGCTAAGTGTATCCCTTAGGGTGGAACTGGGATTCTATACCAAGGCTGCACTATTGTTTCTTGGCCTCTCCTCCCTTGTCTCTGCAGCCTCTCCCTTCCCTGATTAGCAGCTATTTGAACCTGCCCTTTGGGATTCAGGGAAGGTCATGGAGGCTAGGTCTTCCCTGATAGCTCAGTTGGTAAAGAATCTGCCTGGAATGCAGGAGAACCCGGTTCGATTCCTGGGTCAGGAAGATCTGGTGGAGAAGGGATAGGCTACTCACTCCAGTATTCTTGGGCTTCCCTTGTGGCTCAGCTGGTAAAGAATCCGCCTGCAATGTGGGAGATCTGGGTTCGATCCACAGGTTGGGAAGATCACCTGGAGAAGGGAAAGGCTACCCACTGCAGTATTCTGGCCTGGAGAATTCCATGGACTATATAAGTCCATGGGGTTGCAAAGAGTCGGACAAGACTGAGCGACTTTCACTTTCATGGAGGCTGAAGCCTCTTTCCTACAAACAAGGAAAGAGGACACAGAAAGTTTTCTATGCCCAGGAGCCCCACAGTGTTCTGCTCAGTTTTATTTACAGTGTAGAAATATGCAAACACCATGAATTAGAGCTTTTCTTTCTGGAGAATCAGTTGTTTCTATCAGTATACCTGTAATTGGGCTTCTGGTTCTTTTAGAATAATTAGCAAACAAATATATGGAACTGGAGGCGTTAGAGCTTTGTTCTCTCAGAGATCTTCTGGGTTCCCATCATCTCCAAAAGCAGGAGGCAGGACTCAGCAATGATTTTAATCTTCTTGTTGAAACCATGTAGTGAGGTGAATTGGGAGAGGCTGGCTCAGCTCAGGAAGACTGGATCAGTACTTCCAATAAATATTAAGGACTGATTTCCTTTGGTTTGATCTCCATGAAGTCCAAGGGACTCTCCAAGAGTCTCTTCCAACACCACAATTGCAAAGCATCAATTCTTCAGCACTCAGCTTTCTTTATGGTCCAACTCTTGAATCTATACATGACTACTGGAAAAAACATAGCTTGACTAGATGGACCTGGTTGGCAAAGTAATATCTCTGTTTTTTAATATTCTGTCTAGGTTGGTCATAGCTTTCCTTCCAAGAAGAAAGTGTCTTTTAATTTCATGGCTGCAGTCACCATCTTCAGTGATTTTGAAGCCCAGGAATATAAAGTCTGATACTGTTTCCATTCTTTCCCCATCTATTTGTCATGAAGTGATGGATGATTTTAGGAACAGATTTTATTATCTCAATCCTTGCATCTCCTCATATCTAGAGAAGCACTAAATCCCTTCGTGGTGACAGATCACATCCTCATGACTAGCAAAAAACCTTTTGTAAGATGAGTGTTTAATGGTACTGAACTCACCCTTCATCAAAACCTTATATATTGACCTCCCACTACTTCTTTGGAGCAGTCTCCCAGAGTTATCTGAGATGCTGCCTCTTGGGCTGCAGTCCTCATTTTGCCCTCAATAAAACTGAAGCTCTCAAGTTATGCATCTTTTTTGGTTGATGTCCCCAAGCTGAGGCTCTTATCAGCCTCCTGAATGAAAGTTGAGTTCTTCACAGGAAGGTGTTTGTGTGTTTTCTAGTGATGAGATCCTGCTTACAGTTTTCCACCCACAGCCTCTCTGACCTTGTTCTTGAGGCACAATTGCAAGAGATGGCACCTTCCTCCCTGGGCACATGGACACACCTTCTCCAAGCCCTTCCTTCAGGAGGTCAGACACATCTGATCTACTATCTGTGAAGCTAAAGACTGTCTTTTTCCATTAATATCTCTGGTTCCACTGGGAAAGCCTGAAAGGTGTTAGAGGACAGAAAGAAGAATGCTGTAATCAGTTTAGTTTTACTGTGTTTAAGTTGACAGGGTTTTGATATGTTTGAGACTGTACACAGGATTACTAAACAAAAAAGACTGAGTGCAGAAGAATTGATGCTTTTCAATTGTGGTGCTGGAGAAGTTCTTGAGAGTCCCTTGGACAGCAAGGAGGTCAAACTGGTCAATCCTGAAGGACGTCAACCCTGAATATTCATTGGAAGGACTGATGCTGAAGGTCCAATACTTTGGCCACCTTATGCGAAGGGCCAACTCATTGGAAAAGACCCTGATGCTGGGAAAGATTGAAGGCAAAAGGAGAAGAGGGTGGCAGAGAATGAGATGGTTAGATAGCATCACTGACTCAATAGACATGAGTCTGGGCAAACTCCAGGAGATAGTGGAGAATAGGGAAGCCTGGCGTGCTGCCATCCATGGGGTCGCAAAGGGTTGGACATGACTTGGTGACTTAATAACAAATCCCTCACTGCTCCCAGAAGGAATAAATCATGCCAATACCTTGATGTCAGACTTTCAGCCTTTAGAACTGTGAGACAATAAATTTTGTTGCTTAAGTTGCCCAGTCAGTGGTAGTTTTAGCTCTAGTAAACTAATACACTCCTCTAATAAATTTACTTTTCTTTTGTATCAAATCAGGGTTTGCAGATAAGCAAAACTGTCTTGGTTCACTAAAATCTAGAATTTTTTCTTTATTATGTAAAGTGAAGGGAAACTAAAATACTGCTGCTGCTGCTGCTAAGTCGCTTCAGTCGTGTCTGACTCTGTGCGACCCCATAGATGGCAGCTGACGAGGTTCCCCCGTCCCTGGGATTCTCCAGGCAAGAACACTGGAATGAGTTGCCATTTCCTTCTCCAATGGATGAAAGTGAAAAGTGAAAGTGAAGACGCTCAGTCCTGTCCAACTCTTAGCGACCCCATGGACTGCAGCCTACCAGGCTCCTCCATCCATGGGATTTTCCAGGCAAGAGTACTGCAGTTTCATCCAAAATTAGAACTACTTCTTCTGCTTTCAGTTTTATTCATTATTATTACTCCAGTCAGCATATCCTCTGCACCATTTCTACTGTGGTCTTTCTAAAGTAAAATTAGAGCTAGTCCCAGCAACTAGCTGGGTGGATTGGCACTATAAATCCAAATAAATACTGGATCAGATCAGTTCAGTTCATTTCAGTCACTCAGTCGTGTCCGACTCTTTGCGACAGCACGTCAAGCCTCCCTGTCCATCACCAACTCCCGGGGCTCACTCAGACTCACGTCTATTGAGTCAGTGATGCCATCCAGCCATCTCATCCTCTGTCGTCCCCTTCTCCTCCTGCCCCTAATCCCTTCCCCTCCTGCCCCTAATCCCTTCCAGCATCAGATTCTTTTTCAATGAGTCAACTCTTCACATGAGGTGGCCAAAATACTGGAGTTTCAGTTTTGGTATCATTTCTTCCTTTGCTTTTCACCTCTCTTTTCACAGCCATTGGTAAGGCCTCCCCAGACAGCCATTTTGCTTTTTTGCATTTCTTTTCCATGGGGATGTTCTTGATCCCTGTCTCCTGTACAATGTCACGAACCTCATTCCATAGTTCATCAGGCACTCTATCTATCAGATCTAGGCCCTTAAATCTATTTCTCACTTCCACTGTATAATCATAACGGATTTGATTTAGGTCATACCTGAATGATCTAGCAGTTTTCCCTATTTTCTTCAATTTGAGTCTGAATCTGGTAATAAGGAGTTCATGATTTGAGCCACAGTCAGCCTGGTCTTGTTTTTGTTGACTGTATAGAGTTTCTCCAACTTTGGCTGCAAAGAATATAATCAATCTGATTTCGGTGTTGACCACCTGGTGATGTCCATGTGTAGAGTCTTCTCTTGTGTTGTTGGAAGAGGGTGTTTGCTATGACCAGTGCATTTTCTTGGCAAAACTGTATTAGTCTTTGCCCTGCTTCATTCTGCATTCCAAGGCCAATTTGCCTGTTACTCCAGGTGTTTCTTGACTTCCTACTTTTGCATTCCAGTCCCCTATAATGAAAAGGACATCTTTTTTGGTTGTTAGTTCTAAAAGGTCTTGTAGGTCTTCATAAAACCATTCAACTTCAGTTTCTTCAGCGTTACTGGTTGGGGCATAGACTTGGATAACTGTGATATTGAATGGTTTGCCTTGGAGATGAACAGAGATCATTCTGTCATTTTTGAGATTGCATCCAATCTCAAAACTGTGAGGAAGGCTGAGCACCGAAGAATTGACACTTTTGAACTGTGGTGTTGGAGAAGACTCTTGAGAGTCCCTTGGACTGCAAGGAGATCCAACCAGTCCATTCTGAAAGAGATCAACCCTGGGATTCCTTTGGAAGGAATGATGCTAAAGCTGAAGCTCCAGTACTTTGGCCATCTCATGCGAAGAGCTGACTCATTGGAAAAGACTCTGATGCTGGGAGGGATTGGGGGCAGGAGGAGAAGAGGACGACCAAGGATGAGATGGCACGGACTCGATGGACGTGAGTCTGAGTGAACTCTGGGAGATGGTGATGGACAGGGTGGCCTGGTGTCCTGCGATTCATGGGGTCGCAAAGAGTCGGACACGACTGAGTGACTGAAATGAACTGAACTGAACTGATCATTCCTTCCAAAGAGATCCCAGGGCTGATCTCCTTCAGAATGGATCGGTTGGATCTCCTTGAAGTACTGGATAATGTATGAGAAAAACAAATTTAATGCACACCCTGGATGAAGAATGATGCTGAAAATAAACAGAGTCCCATTCCCGTTTCTCACTACAGGCAGAGAACATTGTAGACAAGGGTCTTTTCCCCAGGCTATCTAATAATAAAATAACTTTCTCCAAAGATGAATTGGTACCAGAAGACTTCCTGTCCTAGTGATTAGGAGTCTCCAAATATAATGGCTAGCAACCTGCCACCATTGGTAAATTTTGTTAGTATACAAGGTCCAAAGATAATGTTGGTAAGAATCTAGTCAAGACAAGAGAACTTAGTCCATGTAGCGCAGATAGAAAATTTAATACAAGGAGCTAGTTTCAAAGTTGTAAAAGTTAGAAAGGAAATAAGAAATGGTGAGAAAACATCCAAATTAGCAAAATGTGTTTAAATCTGAAAGAATAATGGGGAAGATGGTGTTCCCTCTCAAAGCAATGCCCAGGAGCACGAATCAGAGGAAAATGCAACACTGTGGCAAATGCTACTCAGAGCTTAAAATGAATAGAAAAAAATCTAGGCTCTTTCCTACTCCAGCCAGGGCCTCCCTATAGTTGAAACCAGTTTCTAAGAGTCTGGAAATCCAATTTCCAGAGCAGGTAAAGGGTAAGGGATGAATCTTAGAGCAAACAGACTGGCCCAGAGAACTCTCAATCATAGTTTATGCCTTATCTTTATATATGAACTTGAAATAGAATTCCAGGACAAGGAATCAGAAAACATGTGGAGAAATAATCGAGAAAGTACATTTGACTAACTAGAGTTCTAGGAATAAAAAAAAAATGAAAACAGGGAACACAGAGGAAAGAACATTTTCAAAAATAATTTCCTACAACTTAAATACACAGGTCTTCATATTTAAAAGGTCCAGTGTGTGCCCAGCATATAAGACAAATCATATCTAGGCAATTCTTTGTGACACTTATCAAGGTAAAATAAAAATCCTAAACGATTTAATAATAATAACTACAATTATAATAATTATAACAAAGTCATCAATAAGAATTGAGAATCACACTGAAAATTTATTGTCAGCACTGTTTATCATAGACAATTAATTACCAATATCTTCAAAGTTCTGGTGGAAAAATACTAAAGTTACTCATAACCTAGTTTTTATAAGCAGTTAAACCATCAAGTATGATATTAGACTAAAGATATTTTGACCTCTTATACATTTATTTAGGAAGTGATTTGGCAATATACTACAGTAAAATAAGAGAACAAAACAAGAAAGTGAAAGAGAATCAAAGAGAAGAAAGATCTCAGGGTGACAATTATGCATCAGGACAAGAAAATGATCACTCTGAATTGGAATGAGAGGACAGGATTGAGAGGAGGTGGGAAGGATGCAAAAAAAAGGAAAATCCCATATATTTTATATCCTTTGAGAAATGGTGATAAAGGTAGACAATGTTAAGGAAAACAGAAATAAAAACTTCAAAACACAAAATACATACAACTGGTCAGAAAAGGAATGTAAATCATGGTACATTACTTGGCTGAAAAATTTGCAGTGTTTACTTTATAATAGTAAACACCAGCTATTAATATTTAACTTTAGAATCTACCTGTATACAAAGCAAAAAATGACAAAAAGGACATGGTATCAAGTCTGAAGATTAAAATTAAAAGCTGAGATGACAGAAGCTGAGAGGTGGTGGAGATGGGCCAAAGGAAGAGAAAGGCAAGTCCACAAATATCCTCATCCCATTGGTGGGGAGTTTAAAAGATACCTTATACAAGTTGTTAGAACAAGAAATAGAGGAGTGCATACAAAGGTAATTAGAAATTAAAAATAGTGGTTAGCTAGATTAGGAAGCTAGAGAAGGAAAAATGGCAGGTATGTGAATTAAGTATCACCTATCAGAAGAGAATATCAAGAGTATGTCTGATGCTTGGGGCTGGTGCACTGGGATGACCCGGAGGGATGGTGTGTGTGTGTGGGGGAGGAGGTGGGAGGGGGATTTAGGATTGGGAACACGTGTACACCCATGGTGGATTCATGTTGATGTGTGGCAAAACCAATACAATATTGTAAAGTAAAAAATAATAAATAAATAAATCTATAAATAATTCCTATGATTTTGAGGTTACAATAATTATCAGAAGAAACAGCTAAAATGAAAAGTATGCTTCTAGAGAGTAGGACTGCCAAGTTGAAGGAACAGAGAATGTTGATGTTCTCAGTTATAGGCCTCTATAACACTTGACTTTAAAATCTTGTTCCTTATTAGTTTGATAAAATGTATATATGTGAAACTTGTACAGGTTTATACTACAAAATACCCAGGTATGAATTCTACACCACAGACTAGGATGCAAGAAATTCACATTTTCTTCTCTAGGACCCCACATGAAGCATGGTGCAGCCAAAAAATAAATAAACAAAAGCCCTGCATGTATAATATAAATCTATTCCAAGATCACATCCCATAGACTGCCAGGAATTCAGCCTCAGCTGTTTCAAAGACCCTTCCCCTGGCCCAGTGTTCCATAGGCTCTAAGAGCACACTCAGTCTTCAGCAGTCTCCCCAGCCTTAGTCCATCCATGCTGGCTGTCAGTGAGTTCATCTAACCCCTCAGCCCACTACAGACAGAAAGCAGTAATCCTCTGTACGTATACCTTAGAGTGAAATGCTTTGAGGTTCAACAGGTGAAAAATTCGCTAAATGCAGGAGAAAACAGGAGGCACACTGGTTAGATCCCTGGGTCAGTAAGATCCCCTGGAGGAAGGCATGGCAACCCACTCCAGTATTCTGGCCTGGATAAGTCTATGGACAGAGGAGCCCATTGGGCTACAGTCCATAGGATCTCAAAGAGTCAGACAGGTTTGAAACAACAGAGCACATGGGCTTCCCTGATAGCTCAGTTGGTAAAGAATTTGCCTGCAATACAGAAGACCTCGGTTGGATTCCTGGCTTGGGAAGATCCCCTGAAGAAGGAATAGACTACCCACTTTCCAGTATTCTTGGCTCAGCTGGTAAAGAATCTGGGGGTCGCAAAGAGTCAGACACAACAGAGTGAATTTCACTTTCACATGGCACATACATTTAATAGAAAATATAAGAATGCACAGGGCACAGAAAAAGGGTAAGTATTGTTACCTGAAACTTTTCTTTCACGTGCATTTTCATGGACTCCTGAGTGTATAATTTTTACTGACCCTAAACATTACTCCTTATTGACATCTGTTTTCTAAATGACTTGTTCTAGAACATTCAGAGGATAGTCTAGTTTATAAGCATAGTTTTGCAACTGCTGGTTCCAACAGCAGGTTAATCTAATTCAGGTCATATTAACATTAAGACCTATAACACCAACAGATAGCACACAGGTAGGAGAAAGAACCTCAGACTCCTAGGTGCCCTAACTGTGCTGAAACTATCAGGACAATCCAGATCAGGTAAAGGCAACATGAGCAGCAGACCAAAAAACAAACATTTAAATGAGAGATGAGTTTTCAGTATTTATTATTTTAGTACATTTTAAAATAACGGTAAATTTAAAGACAATAATGAATCATAAACCACTGAAAAATATGAAGCAATGAGTCTAGGCAGTAAAGCAAGTAAACAGATAATCAAATTAAGACAGGAGGGCTCTTGCTCAGAGTAGAATTCTGAGGCCAGGAGTGCTGGACTGTCCACATCTACAAAAGGATTTGACAGTCTCCTGTGCTTTTGAAATTCTACCATTTTTCCTTCTAACTCTCTATGCTTATGTTTATCTGTGAAATCTTTTAAATGAAACATGTTATTACTGAACAACAGAGAACCAGGGAAAGACTGATATGTAATATTGGTAAGTCAACATTGTATTTCTTTAAACACAGGCATAATAAGTACACACATATTATATATATATTGAATATATATATATACATATATAATCATAATCATAAGTAGATGACTGACCCGGATTGTAATTCATTCTAGTGAATTACTGAATCTGAGGAAGCTTATAGAAACCCCCAAATTCGTAGCCAGCTGTCAGATGTAGGAGTTGCAGTTGGCATCTGAAATGGAGCAGTCATGTGGGATTGAGCAACTTCAGCTGGTGGGATCTGACAGTGCTCAAGGAAGAGTCAAGATTGAGTTCAATTGCTGGATGCTCAGTTGTCAGAGAATTGGGGTGGAAAAATGACACTTTTGTTGTTAGAAGAAAACCGTGCAGATCCAGGGAGTGCTCCTGAACTGAAGATCAGCTTTGTTGGGATGTGGACATTTTCAGGTAACTTGGAGCCTCCTCTGAATAAGGCAGGTCACAGAAAAGCAACAGTAAAAGACACCTCAGAAACCATCTCTAATGACTTGTACGATGTTGGGAGCCAGCGTGAGGAACTCCGCCCATGGCAAAGGTCATGAGGAAAGAGGCTTGGCATACGCAAAGGCGTGATCAAGCCTCAGGAAACCCCCTGTTCCTGAGCATCTACCCCAAAACCAGAGTCTGTTTTATGCTCTCCCCCATAACCGTTTCTCTCGGAGAAGGAGTAAACGTGCAGCTCCAAGGCAATAAAAATTCCTGGGCGTGACAAGAGTGTTTCAGCTTACGGACTCCTCTGAAGGTTATCTAGCCTGCCT
>SJXO01008297.1:0-39062 GCA_006408615.1 Connochaetes taurinus
GTAATTGAAGATTAATAATTCAACATTGGGCTTTCCCGGTGGGTCAGTGGTGAAGACTCCACCTGACGATGCAGGAGACATGGGTTCAATCCGTGGTCTAGGAAAACCCCACATACCACAGAGCCACTAAGCCCGTGCACCACAACTAGTGAGCCTGTGCTCCAGAGCCCCGGGGCCACGCCTACTGAAGCTTGTGCCCCATAGAGCCTGTGCACCACAGCAGGAGAGGCCACCGCAATGAGAACCTCATGCTGTAACTAGAGAGTAGCCTCTGATCTCCACAACTAGGGAAAAGCCCATGAAGCAATGAAGACCGAGCCAGCAATAAATAAAACTTACTTTAAAAATTTTAAAAAATAAACATTATAATCACCTAAAAATCTGATACGATTAATAAACCAATACAGTATTTAAATTAAAATGGTAAAATACACTCAAAAATTAAAATAAGAACAAAGATATAACATACAGCAGCTGATGCTGCTATTGCTGCTAAGTCACTTCAGTCGTGTCCGACTCTGTGCGACCCCATAGACGGCAGCCCACCAGGCTCCCCCGTACTGAGAAGAAAGGGCCAGAACCTCAGCTGCTGCAGAAGGAAGTGAAAGCACCTTGTCTTCACATCTGCTGGCAAGACAGGCTTCATGAGAGGAAGCTTCCTTCTCTGGTCCTTTCAGCATCTCTCCCTCAGGGCTCAGAACCGCGTCCTCCAGGGCCCCACCCCTCCTCCAGCCTGTGGACAGTGTGCAGCGCGCACCTGAGCAGATGACCCCCGCGTCCTGCTTGTGTCTGCAGTCGTGCCGCCCCCATCCCCGGGAAGGGCACCTCCACACATGAGACTCCTTTCCAGTGCAGTTCAGGTCATCCAGCCAGATGGGCCCTGATCCTGCCCGGAAGTGAGCAGACCCCGTGGCATTGAGGGCTAGTCCACAGCCCAGCTGCCTGCACACCACGCGGGCATCGTCCAGGTCCCAGCCGTCATCACAGATGGTGCCCCAGGAGCCCTGGTCAAGGATCTCCACTCTCCCGGCGCAGGGACCGCCCCCGTCCACCAGGCGGATCTGCCTGCTGTCTGAGGAGAGAGAAATGGGACAATGGGGCAGTGACCCCAGGGGTTGAGAAGGGTCTTCTGTCCTGTGGGACACTTACCTGAGCAGTAGGGGGCGCTCTCCACTGAGGCCGCAGAGCCTGCTGGTTCTGCCATAGAGTCGTTGCACTGGGGCAGCACCTGGGTCTGGTTTCCTGAAGAAACAATGATCAGAAGTCTGGTAGGGTTGAAGAACAGGAAACTGAATTAAGGAAGATAATGACCTACTGATGGAGCCTAAAATGAAAGCTGTAACCCAGCAGTAAAGTTATCATACTCTTAGTGTTCACCTTCTCCCTGGAGAGTTCTGCTTCTGACAGTACCACAATTTCTGTTCTAACCCAAGTGTTGCTGTAAGAATGAGTTAAGTAAGTTGTATCCTTAAATTTATCCCTGTGCTGTGCTTAGTCGCTCAGTCATGTCCGACTCTTTGTAACCCCTTGGACTAGAGCCCACCAGTATCCTCTGCCCATAGGATTTTTCAGGCAAGAATAGTGGAGTAGGTTGCCAAGCCCTCCTCCAGGGGATCTTCCCAACCCAGGGATCAAACCCAGGTCTTCCGCACTGCAGGCAGTTTTTTACCATCTGAGCCACCAGGGAAGCCCAAATCTATCCCTAAGTAAAAGCAAAACAAAATTCTTTCTGAACGATCTCTACAGTTTCTTCAATGTGTATCTTTAGAACAAACACTTACATAAAATAATTCGCATGAGAAATGGAAAGGAAAAAGGAGACATTAGAACGAATTTCCCAGGGTGTTCAGCTGCTAGAATTACCTGACGAGAATATATATAGCCATGGTTAAAGTGCTTATGGAATTAATTGACAAAATGTGCATCTTTGCAGAGAAATGATAACAAAAACCAAATACTTCTAGAGCTGAAAAACTTGTTAGCTGCAATTAAGAACTGAAGAATAAGTGTAGCTGCACATTAGCTCAGCATAAAGTAGAAACATCAAAATGCAAAATCAGAGGATATTCTTCAGTTAATTCAGGTCACATAGCAAGAGTTCTCATTATATTGTTGTATGGCAGTTTTTCCAAAAAACTTGGTTCAGTTCAGTCCCTCAGTCATGTCCAACTCTTTGTGACCCAAATAACTGCAGCTTGCCTGACTTCTCTGTTCTTCACCAACCTCTGGAGCTTGCTCAAACTCATGTCCATCAAGTCGGTGATGCCATCCAACTATCTCATCCTCTGTCATCCTCTTTTCCTCCTGCCCTTAGTCTTTCCCAGCATCAGGGTCTTTTCCAGTGAGTCAGCTCTTCTTATCAGGTGGCCAAACTATTGATGATTCAGCTTCAGTATCAGTCCTTCCAGTGAAAATTCAGGACTAATTTCCATTAGGATCCACTGGTTTGATCTCCTTGCTGTCCAGGGGACTCTCAAGAGTCTCTTCCAACACCACAGTTCAAAAGCATCAGTTCTTCAGTGCTCAACTTTCTTTATGGTCCAACTCTTACATCCATACATAACTACTGGAAAAATCACAGCTTTGACTAGATGGACCTTTGTCAGCAAAGTAATGTGTCTGCTTTTTAATATGCTGTCTAGGTTGCTCATAGCTTTTCTTCCAAGGAGCAAGCATCATTTAAATCATAGCTGCAGTCACCATCTGCAGTGTTTTTGGAGCCCAAGAAAATAGTCTGAGGAACCCATTGTTTCCTCATCTATTTGCCATGAAATGATGGGACCAGATACCTTGATCTTTGTTTTTTGAGTGTTGAGTTTTAAGCCAGCGTTTTCACTCTCCTCTTTCACTTTCATCAAGAGGCTCTTCAGTTCCTGTTCGCTTTCTGCCATAAGGGTGGTGTCATCAGCATATCTGAGATTATTGATATTTCTCCTAACAATCTTGATTCCAACTTGTGCTTCATCCAGCCCAGAATTTCACATGATGTACTCTGCATATAAGTTAAATAAGCAGTGTGACTATATACAGTCTTGACGTACTCCTTTCCCAATTTGGAAACAGTCTGTTGTTCCATGTCCAGTTATAAATGTTGCTTCTTGACCTGCACACAGATTTATCAGGAGGCAGGTATGTGGTCTAGTATTTCCATTTCTTTAAGAATTTTCCACAGATTGTTGTGATCCACAAAGTCAAAGCCTTTGGCAGAGTCAATGAAGCAGAAGTAGAGGTTTTACTGGAACTCTCTTGCTTTTTCTGTGATCCAACAGATGTTGGCAATTTGATCAGTATGAAAAGGTAAAACTTAGTAGCTGAAGAAAAAAATATGTACTTAATTTTGCTTATCACTTTGGGTCATTAATCAGGAAAAAACTCAGTTTGGCAGTCTTTCAGTGGGGTCTTTCAGAGCCGCAATTAGATATCACCTGGAGCTGAATTCATTTAAAGACTTGACTGAACTCTGGTTCTGTAAGGAAATTCCCAGAACTGTTCTAAGGATAAAGGAATATCATGTCTTCAACTGAATTCAGAAAGAATTTACATATTCAGGAAGAAATGGGGCAGAAGGAGAACAGAGAAGGAAGGACACACACACACACACAGATTAAAGCAAAATATTGATACTAACAATTAGAAACCCAGGTAAAGGTCATAAAGGAATTTTTATAGTGTTTTCCCAACATTTTTATGTCTCAACATACATCAAAACTGAAAGAATTAAAAGATGAAAACCAATCAAAGAGAATTCATTGCCAGGACACTGTCACAAAAATACTCATAACATCAAAAATAAAATACCTAGGAGAAGTCCTAGTAGAAGATGGGGAAAATCTCTGAAATTCAGGATCTAACCAAATGGAGGGATATATAGATGATTTGGAAAACTCAACATTGTCAATATCAATCATCCTCAAATTTCTATGTCTCCTCTCAAATTTTAAAATCTAATCTCAATGATACCCTTAAGCTATTCTTTTGGTGAAAATGACAAGCTGACTTCTAAGTTCATACAAAATACAAGCAACCGAAAATGAACAGCACAGTTGGTAAGAAAAGCAACGATATTAGAGGAGTTAATATAAAGTAACTCTGTAAATTAAAATTATTCAGACTAACTACAAAGTTTGAAATTCAGGGAGATAGTGAAGGACAGGGAAGCCTGGTGTGCTGTAGTTCATGGGGTCACAAAGAGTCAGACGTGACTCAGCGATTGAACAACAATTACGAAGTTATGATAATTAAGAAAATGCAGTATTTGTTCAAGGATAGAAAAATGACAACATGGGACAGAATAGACAGTCTCAAATAAGACAGGCATACTTGCCCTTCTGCTTATGACGAAGGCAGCACTGCAGTGGGGAAGAGTCTTTTCAGGAAAAGATTCTGAGTCAATTGGATGTCCATATGAACCCTGACCCTTATCTTACACAGATATCAATCCCAGAAGGAATGCACAATAATATGCAAGAGAAAAATGATAAAATTTCCTTAAGATACTCTTAGAGAATGTTTTTACAATCTTCGAGTAGGCAGCAGCCCATCAGGCTCCACCGTCCCTGGGATTCTCCAGGCAAGAACACTGGAGCGGGTTGCCATTTCCTTCTCCAATGCATGAAAGTGAAAAGTGAAAGTGAAGTCGCTCAGTCATCTCTGACTCTTAACGACCCCATGGGCTGCAGCCTACCAGGCTCCTCCGTCCATGGGATCTTCCAGGCAAAAATTCTGGAGTGGGTTGCCATTTCCTTCTCCTTTAAAGAATATAAGAAACATTAAATGTACAGAAAAGTGTTGGTAAGTTATATTTACATAAGAAATGAGTTCATCAAAGGATACCATTTCATTAAGAAAATGAAAATAAAAGACCAAGAGTTAAACATGGAAAATAAGTAACACATATTTGCATCCAAAGACATTGTATGGTAAGTTTTAATATCATCTTTGTAATAGTCAAGAACTGGAAATAACTCAGATTTATACTGTCAGTAGAATGGATCAGTGCATGGTCATGTGATCATTCAAAGCATACTCTACTCTAATAAATAAAGTGCTACAATATACAACATCATGTGTGAATCCCAAACATAATTTTGAGTCTATGAAATTAGATACAAAATATGAAATATACTGCATCATTTTAAATAAAGTTCAAACATTGATGAAACTCTCTATGTTAGTAGAAGCTACGTAAGCACTTTTTTCCCTGTCAAGGAGGGAAGACACAGATACTGGGGACGACACTGACTGTGGTGCTGGGGACATTCTCTTTGCTGCTCTGGGCTGGGGATCATACTGAGGTCTATACTTACTGCTCCTACATTGTTTCCTATGATTACATGTAAGCAACAATGTAGCTTAAAAATATATTATTCCCCTTCACACGTCTTGCCCTGAACTGAAAAATGAATGAACAATGAGAAGATCCATATTTCACCACGAAATCTCTGACTTTGAAGCCCGTTTAACCTCACTCTCTACTCTTGGAGACATTTCACTCCAGGAGCATCCTGAGAACCAGTAGCCCTTGTCCCTTGAACATTGTTTCCTATGATTACATGTAAGCAACAATGTAGCTTAAAAATATATTATTCCCCTTCACACGTCTTGCCCTGAACTGAAAAATGAATGAACAATGAGAAGATCCATATTTCACCACGAAATCTCTGACTTTGAAGCCCGTTTAACCTCACTCTCTACTCTTGGAGACATTTCACTCCAGGAGCATCCTGAGAACCAGTAGCCCTTGTCCCTTGCTCTTACCTGAGCAGATCACAGAGGCCACATTGCCATGGGAACAGTCAGGACCACCCAGGGCAGTCACAGGACAACTCCACAGGAAGGACTCTGCCCCCGAGCAGTGAAATTGGGCAGTTAGGATCTGACCACCTCCTTCCACCAAGTGTGGTCCTCCGGGGGTGGAGATGGCAACTCCACAGCCGAGCTGACGACAGACAACATTGGCATTGGCCAGACTCCAGTGGGAGGCACAGAGCGCTCTCCATCGTCCAGAAATGTTCATCTCCACCTGCCCCTCACATTGAGAGGAGCCGTTTGTCATGAGCCGGACTTCTGAGTATGCTGGTAGAAGAAGACAGAGTTTCAGCAAAATCACATGACTTTCTCACCTGTACAGGGTGTTCACAGAGGTGAAAGGCCTGACCTGCATCTCACCTGAACAGACAACCTGAGCAGCTCCAGTGTGGTGACAAGTGCCCCCTGGACAGGGCACTCTGGAGCAGACCCAGAGCTCAGGCTCCTCCCCTTCACACCTGAACTCTTCAGCCCAGACCCGGGCATTGGACTCTCTGAAGAGCTCATGTCCCTGGACAGACACAGGCTTGCCACACCCCAGCTCTGCACAGATGACCTGGGCAGTGGGGAGGGTGAAGTTCCCATCAGACACTGGGATCCAGGCTTCTCCAGAATACACTTCTACTCGCCCTGAGCAGGGTCCATCCCCTCCAGCCAGACGCACAAATCCTAAGAGGAAACAACAACAAAACCAGTGAGTGTTCATGGTACTGACTTGGCAACTGGAAACCACACGTCACAGGCAGTGAAGTGAAAGTTTTTCGTTTTAGGAGTGGAGCATGTAGAGAGTCAATTAGTTAGTGTCCTAATTGAATTTTCATGAGCAGGTTTCTGATACTTTTTGAGGCCAAAAAATTCCATGAATTCCTTCAGTGACCTCAGTGGGAAGGAAAATGAGTTAAGAAAACTCAGAGAGGCATAGAGAGAGAGTCCCAGCCATCTCTCTTGAAATCCTAGGCTTTGCCAAAGAATCTGGGGGAGAGTGTGATCTCAGTGGGAGTTTACCAGATGCTGAGTTTCCACACTGTCTCCTATTAAAGGTTTTTCTTCTCAAACAGGACTCATAGAAAATGCTAAGAGCTGATAATAATTGATTTTAATACTATCATTGTACTAATTCTAACCACAGAAAAATATGCATTCTTCTCAAGCACACATGGAATAGTCTCCAGGCTAGGTTAAAAATAAGCCTTAACAAACTCAAAAATATTAAAATAATTCCAAGTATCTTACATGACCATAATGGAATGGAACTAAAATTCAATAATGATCAGAAAACAGGAATTCATGAATATATAAAAATTAAACCACACACTCATATTTTAAGATTGTTTTCCTATTTCTATAAAGAATGCTATTTAGATAGGAATTGCATTAAATCTATAGATCACTTTGAGAAGTACAGGCATTTTAACAATACTAATTCTTGCAGGCCAGAAACACAGAATGACTTTCCATTCATCATATTGTCTTTAATTTCTTTCACGAATGTTTTACAATTCTAAAAGAAGATGGCATGTTGCCAAAAAGAAGGAAGAAGGAGAAGGAGAAGGAGGAGGAAATGAGCAAACAAGCCATAATTTGGAGAGTTCCAAGTTGAAAAAGCCTCAATATAGATAAATATGCAAATATTTGTGGGAAACACTCATTGAATAGGTTGTTAGCATACTACATCACCCTCTGCTCCTCCCATCTACCACCTAAACTGCTATCCTTTCTCATTTCTCCCACTTCAGACAAGCAAACACCATTTTAAAAGATACAGATGGATGGAAAAGAAAACCAGAAAGGGTAGCTACTGCTGAAGAAGTAGGATGTAGGTGGGGTATATGGCATGCAAGGTGGGATCAAGGAAGTTTTGAAACTAAAGGAGGAAAACCAAAATAAGAGTTCATCATTTGGTCATCAAAGGAACACATTTTGAACTGAATGAAGATAACCCAATGAAACAACTTTATTTAATTCATCAAGGACAATTCCCTGATTTCTGGGTGTGTTCTGATTATTTACTTCTGAAGTTCTTCCTGGTAAAGGACTGCTTAGTGATGCCCAACATCCAACCAAAAAAATTTTAGAATTTCCAAAAGAGAGAAAGGTAACCTATAACACATTTTTTAAAAACAATCAGATAGCAGAAGAGACACCAATGTATAGAACAGTCTTTTGGACTCTGTGGGACAGGGCGAGGGTGGGGTGATTTGGGAGAATGGCATTGAAACACGTATAATATCATATAAGAAACGAATCACCAGTCCAGGTTCGATGCATGATACCGGATCCTTGGGGCTGGTGCACTGGGATGACCCAGAGGGATGGTATGGGGAGGGAGGGGGGTTCAGGATGGGGAATATGAGTATACCCATGGCAGATTCATGTTGATGTATGGCAAAACCAATACAATACTGTAAAGTAATTAACCTCCAATTAAAATAAATAAATTTATATTATAAAAACAATCATTTAAAGCAGCTTCAGAAATTACAGAAATGATTGAATTGCCTGAAGAGCTCCTTAAAACCCTAATACTAATATGCTTAATGAAGCATAAAAATAAACAGGGAGAAAAACTAGAAAAAATAAACAAATGAGACTTCTGAAACTGAAAAATATAGTACGGACTGAACAATTATTTGGATTAATTACACAAGAGACTGGACATTGCAGAATAAAAGAACTAGAAAGTAAAAGACAGCAGTAGAGACTATCTAAATTGAACCAAAGAGAGTAAAAAGGCAGAGAAATATGAATGGAAACACAGCAGCATGTAGGAAAATATAAAAATATATAAAATATGTGTATTTGGAGATTCAGATTAAGGGATGTGCAGAAAAATATTAAGGAAAGATAAATGACATTTTCCCAAAGTTATTGTAAACTGTAAACCCACTGATTCAAAAAGCTAAACAAACCCCAAACAAGATAATGAAACCATTCTCAGAAAACTTGACAATGTAATTACTGAAATTCATTGGTAAACAAACAAACAAACAAAAATATGTTAAGAGCAGCCAGGGAAGTTTGACACATTATATACAGGGAACAAAAGGATAAGTATTATTTACTGACTTTTTGTTGGAGGCAATGAAAGTCAGATGACAATGTAAGAACATATTTAAAGTATTGGGATTGGGCATTTGTTACCCTAAAATTGAATCAACCATGAAAAGACTTTTCAAAACTGAATGAAAATTAAAATGATATACCCGTGGCAGATTCATGTTGATGTATGGCAAAACCAATACAATATTGTAAAGTAATTAACCTCCAATTAAAATAAATAAATTTATATTTAAAAAATGAAATGATTTCAGGTAAATGAGAGATGATAGAATTGGAGGCCACCAGACACACACTACACAAAACTGCCTCAGGAAGTTCTTTAAGCTAAAGGGAGATGACAGCAGATGAGAACAGGGATCCTCTCAAAGCTATAGAGACTGTGCTAAATGTTGATTCTCTATTGGAGAATTTAAGGCAAAAGTATTAGCAGCAAACTATAAGATTCATAATAAATTTATAAATAGAATTATGACAATGATAGCAACAATGACAAGAACAGGAACGTGGAAGAAAAGTATAGTGACTGACATTGCATGTTGTGACATAATATCATTTCAAGGTAAAATGTAATTGAAGATTAATAATTCAACATTGGGCTTTCCCGGTGGGTCAGTGGTGAAGACTCCCCTGACAATGCAGGAGACGTGGGTTCAATCCGTGGTCTAGGAAAATCCCACATACCACAGAACCACTAAGCCTGTGCACCACAACTAGTGAGGCTGTGCTCCAGAGCCCAGGGGCCACGACTACTGAAGCTTGTGCACCATAGAGCCTGTGCACCACAGCAGGAGAGGCCACCGCAATGAGAACCTCATGCTGTGACTAGAGAGGAGCCTCTGATCTCCACAACTAGAGAAAAGCCCATGCAGCAGTGAAGACCCAGCCAGCAAAAAATAAAATTACTTTAAAAATTAAAAAAATTAAACATTATAATCACCTAAAAATCTGATACGATTAATAAACCAATACAGTATTAAAATTAAAATGGTAAAATATACTCAAAAATTAAAATAAGAACAAAGATATAACATACAGCAGCTGATGCTGCTATTGCTGCTAAGCCACCTCAGTCGTGTCCGACTCTGTGCAACCCCATAGATGGCAGCTCACCAGGCTCCCCCATCCCTGGAATTCTCAAGGCAAGAACAATGGAGTGGGTTGCCATTTCCTTCTCCAATGCATAAAAGCAAAAAGTGAAAGTGAATTTGCTCAGTCGTGTCTGATCTTAGCTACCCATGGACTGCAGCCTACCAGGCTGCTCCGTCCATGGGATTTTCCAGGCAAGAGTACTGGAGTGGGGTGCCGTTGCCTTCTCTGACAAGTAGCAGGCAAGTACACTTAAACCCAACTATGTCAATAATTACATTAAATGTGAATAATTTAAGTACTCCAAATAAAAAACAAGATAATCAGACCAGATAAAATAAGATAACACAATATACTATCTACAAACTTATATGTGTTTAAATATAAACACAGAAACATACTAAAGAGGTAAAAATTACATACCACGCAAACACAAATCAGAGAAAACTGTATATAATATCTAAATTAATATCATATAAAGTCAGACTAAAAGACAATTCATTCAGAGAAAAAGAAACATTTTATGATAATAAAATACAAAATAAATTATATAGTATTGAAACTGGTGGGTTAAAAATAAAGTGATGCTTAGAGGAAAATTTAGAACCTTGATGCTTCCTTGATGATTACGTTAGAATAAAAATAGAAACAGAAGGAAATGATCCAAGACTCCACCTCAAGAATCTACAAAAGCAACCACGATCATAACTGAAAAAGAGGAATGAAAACTGAGCATAGAAATCAATTACGAAGAAAGCAAATACACCAAGAAAATCAATACAGTCCATTAGTGATTCTCTTAAAAAGAACATTGACATGGATAATCTTCTAACAAGCCAATTAAGAAAAAAGAGGGAACACATTAGCAACACCAGTAACAAAAGGAGGAATATCATTGTATATCTTCCCAACATATAAAGATACGAGATATGACCCAGTGTTACTAATTTGAAAATTTGTTGTAAAATGGGCCAAGTCCTTAAAAACACATACTTGTGAAACACAACTCACCAAAATCTGACACACACAAAATAGAGAAATATATGAGTAAACTTATTTGTTAAATAAACAGAATCCATATTATAAAAATTTTCCACTAAGAAAACTGCCAACTACAAATGCTAGCACTTCCACAGAGCTCAGAAATGACTCCCACAGCAAGATAAAGGAAGAGAGGGAGGGAAGGAATGGGGGCAGGAAGGAAGTGTAACACAGAGGCCGTGGTGAATGTATGAATTGACCTGCATCTTTCCAACCCTCCCCTCCTGCAATCCTTGCATCTTCATCCCCTCACCATTTTGCACTTCAGTACTGTAGTCCCTGGTAGCTCAGAAGATAATCAAGACTGCCTGCAATGCAGGAGACCCAGGTTTGATCCCTGGGTGAGGAAGATCCCCTAGAGAAAGAAATGGCCACCCACTCCAGTATTCGTTCCTGGCCAATGGGGTCACAAGAGTAGAACAGGGCTGAAGCAACTTGGAACGCTTGCACCACAGTCCTTCACAATTTGTGTGTTCCCTCCCAGATCTTCCACCTGAACTCCATGAAATCTTGTTATTTCAAACAAGCTTCTCTACATTCTCCTCTGGTCATAGTTTCCACTCTAGATTTCTCCTAAACACGGTACTTCACTTCCAGCAATCCACTACTGAGGCTGAAATTTCTCTACTGTACCTGACTCCTAAGGTTGAGCAGAAGAAACTCCAAGAGTTTTGATTAAGATAATGAAAACACATGCTATTCTAATTTTATTTCTGCTACATCACCACTTTGACTTATCTTCACATCATTAAAATATGTCTGAAAATACCAAAAAGACAGACCAGGGCGAGGAAACTAGTAACAAAAAGAGAAATAGAAGGAACCTGGAACCGTTCATAAAAATGTGAGAGTCTAAGTTAGAGCAATGGTAGTGAGGGTGTACAAACCACAATCAGGGTTTAAATATTAGTTCAGCTCAGTTCAGTTCAGTTCAGTCACTCAGTCATGTCTGACTCTTTGCGAACCCATGAGTCACAGCACGCCAGGCCTCCCTGTCCATCACCAACTCCCGGAGTTCAGCCAAACTCACGTCCATCAAGTCAGTGATGCCATCCAGCCATCTCATCCTCTGTCGTCCCCTTCTCCTTCTGCCCCTAATCCCTCCCAGCATCAGAGTCTTTTCCACTGAGTCAACTCTTCACATGAGATGGCCAAAGTATTGGAGTTTCAGCTTTAGCATCAGTCCTTCCAATGAACACCCAGGACTGATCTCCTTTAGAATGTACTGGTTGGATCGCCTTGCAGTCCAAGGGACTCTCAAGAGTCTTCTCCAACACCACAGTTCAAAAGCATCAATTCTTCATCACTCTGCTTTCTTCACAGTCCAACTCTCACATCCATACATGACCACTGGAAAACCATAGCCTTTACTAGACAGACCTTTGTTAAATACCAGAGCACTTCCAATTCTGTACTTCTAAGTATATCTTAACTGGAATTAATAACAAGACATCTGTTTTCTTAGGGTAACATTGGGAGTTCTTATTTAAAGTTTCAACATCACACACTCCATTTTCACTCAGATGCTGATTTATCAAAATATGGTAGAGACACCTGTAGTATTTCCACAAATTTATCTTCAGTTGGAACCATGATTATGACATTGTGACAATAAGGAAGGTTACTTGAGATGCCAGAAAACAGGTTTGTCTCTAACTAAAATTCAAATTCACCTTGAAAATAATTATTTTTAATAAGAATGATAAAGAGAATGGAAGAAAACATTTTGAAGAGATGAATAGATTTACGACATAAGCGCTGTAGTGGTTTCACAAATGCATACTTATTAAGCAGTTTTGTATGTCAGACATACCTCAATAAAGTACTTTTTAAAAAGGAAAAGAATTGTTTCCTTAAGGGCATCAACTAGCATCATCAAAGATCTGCTGAAGGTGAGATTAGAAAAGATCACTTTTCCAATGATCTTCCTGTACATAAACACCCAAGAGCTGATCGCCTGTGGCTGTTAAGGACCTACTGCAGGTGTCTTCAGGGCTCCCCTGTCCCACCATCCCATTAGATGGGGTGATACTATCCTAAGACCAGCTTTCCACCTTAGGGAATTCACTGGGATAACTGACAATATCTTCCTCCAGTCCAGTTGTTCTGATGTGGTTAATAACCTGGTCATCCAATCTGCAATTGTGATAACAACTAGAAGCATCTCTGTCAAATACTGTGAGCACCCATTCACACCCTAGTTTCACTGCTGTCTTTCCTGCATCCACCTTGGCATAGGTCAAACACACTTAGATAGCACTGAGTAATTCTTAGGAGTCACATAAGGTCGTCTTAGTTTCAATTCAGTTCAGTTCAGTTCCTCAGTCATGTCTGACTCTTTGCAACACCATGGACTGCAGCATGCCAGGCCTCCCTGTCTATCACCAACTCCCGGGGTTTTCTCTAACTCATGTCCATTCAGTTGGTGATGCCATCCAACCACATCATCCTCTGTCATCCCTTTCTCCTCCCACCTTCAATCTTTCCCAGCATCAGGGTCTTTTCCAATGAGTCGGTTCTTCACATCAGGTGGCCAAAGTACTGGAGTTTCAGCTTCAGCATCAGTCCTTCCAGTGAATGTTCAGGACTGATTTCCTTTAGGAGGGACTGGTTGGATCCCCTTGCAGTCCAAGGGACTCTCCAGAGTCTTCTCCAACACCACAGTTCAAAAGCATAGATTCTTCGAGCTCAGCTTTCTTTATAATCCAACTCTCACATCCATACAAGACTACAGGAAAAATCATAGCTTTGACTAGACCGGTCTTTGTTGGCAAAGAAATGTCTCTGCTTTCTAATATGTTGTTTAGGTTGGTCATAGCTTTTCTTCCAAGGAGCAAGTGTCTTTTAATTTCATGGCTGCAGTCACCATCTGCAGTGATTTTGGAGCCAAAAAAAAAAATAAATTAATAAACAGTCCATTACTATTTCCACTATTTCCCCATCTATTTGCCAGGAACTGATGGGACCAGATGCTATGATCTTGGTTTCTGAATGTTGAGTTTTAAGCCAACTTTTTCACTCTCTTCTTTCACTATCATCAAGAGGCTCTTTAGTTCTTTGCCTTTGGCCATAAGTGTGATATAATCTGCATTTAAGGTTATTGATATTTCTCCCGACAATCTTGATTCCAACTTGTGCTTCATCCTGTCCAACATTTCTCATGATGTACTCTACATAGAAGTTAAATAAGCAGGTTGACAATATACAGCCTTGACGTACTCCTTCCCCAATTTGGAACCAGTCTTTTGTTCCATGTCCAGTTCTAACTGTTGCTTCTTGACCTACATACAGATTTCACAGGATGCAGGTCAGACGGTCTGGTATTCCCATCTCTTGAAGAATTTGTTGTGATCCACACAGTTAAAGCCTTTGGCATAGTCAATAAAATAGAAGTAAATGTTTTCAGGATCTCTTTTGCATTTTCAGTGATCGAACGGATGCTGGCAATTTGACCTCTGGTTCCTCTGTCTTTTCTCAATCCAGGTGGACATCTGGAAGTTCACAGTTCATGGACCACAGCCTTGTCTAACTCAATGAAACTATGAGCCATGCCATGTAGGGCCACCCAAGACAGACGGGTGTTAGTGGAGAGTTCTGACAAGACATGGTCCACTGGAGAAGGAAAGGCAAACCACTTCAGTACTCTTGCCTTGAGAACCCCAGGAACTCCTAGCTTCACTGCCTCTTATACGTGATGTGCTTCAGCTGCTGTGTTGTTAATTTCAAGACTGCATTTTCCTCTCCTTCAACATCCCTGCAAATGTGGTGTGAGCTCCCTATTTGATTCATCAGGTACACCAGTGTGATGAGATTTTCCCTGCCACAAGTCCCGCGTCTGGCCTCCTTGACTGTGACCTAGGGACATTTAAATGTACTACTGAATTTCTCTCACACATTTTCCTGTGCAACTGCACCATGACTTCAGGTATTGTCACTTGTCCATGGGGCTTCACATGCCCTTTTGGGGTCACCATTGCTTGGTTGAGCCTGTTCTATTGGCACATCACCCACATACCAACCTGATGGAGTGTGGTGACTCTGACTTTTAAGACCAATGAGGATAATAAACCTTGTTGCTGACAACTCTCCTGTGACACACCCCCCATCAATGTGGCCACACCCTACTGACCATTATGTCAAAGAATACAGAATAATTATCATGCTGAGACTGTGTCACAGAGGTCAAATTCAGAAGCTGAATCTGTATGAAACTTTTGACCTCACCTCTGCCTCCTGCGACACATCACAAAGACCCTTTACACAAGCATGTTCTAAAGGCTGTATCCATAATCTCGTTATTCTGGTGATAAGACAGAGGCTCTTCCTGCTAGAGATCCCCACACAGACCAGACAGGACTTACCTGAGCAGACTACTCCAGCATCCCAGTCGTGGATATAGCTATCATTACGATAGTCTTTAATATTAGAATGCCTACAGTCACTGACAGTTGACTCTGTCCCTTTACATGAAGTATACAAAAGCCAAATGGGGCCAACTCCTGGTCCAAAATAAGACTGTTTAGGAATACCAACAGCAGTGCCACAACCCAGCTGTCTGCACACTACAGATGCATCGTTCAACTTCCAGCTGCCATCAACCACTGTGCCCCATTCTCCTTGGTGCTTCACTTCCACTCTCCCCTCACAGCGGTGGGCTCCATCCTTCAGCCTCAGCTCCAGTACTGCAAAAGAGACACACAACACGGAAAAGATTTTAGGAGACTTAGAATGGTACAATATTTAAAACATTAGCTCTCTGAGGAGCAAAACAGTGCATGGGATATAGTATTTCCTGACCTCTGTAGTATAAGCATTCCCACCATGGCTAACTCTAAGCCCCTAATGTGCCATCACTGAACACGGAGCAGGAAGGGAGGCACCAGGTATTTCTTAGGAGCCTGTAGAACCAGCTCCAGGGACACCACCAACGACAGGCCTTCAGAGAATCTGGATGCTGCCCTCCCTGTAGATGCGCCCAAGGCTCCTAGGGCCCAGCTTCCCCATCTCAGTTACAGCTCATGGCCCAGGATCCAAGGAGGAATTTTCCCTCTCCTTCCCTGTCCATAGGGAGCATCTCACCCAGCCTAGGAACAGAGGGCTGGGTAACAGGCTCTAAAACGTCCTGATTATTCCTGCCATCTGGTGTTCATGTCTTTGTGTAATTCCACACTCCAAGGTACCTGTAACATCCATCTAACAAATGGAATTTGACGAAAGTGATCAGATGTCACTTTAGGGATTAAGTCGTAAGATGACTCTGGTTTCTGCATCTAAAAAGGAGTTCGTTAGTAGGAACATCATAGATGGAGACATTACCAGTGTTCAGTTCAGTTCAGTTCAATCGCTCAGTCGTGTCTGATTCTTTGAGACCCCATGGACTATAGTACACCCAGCCTCCCTATCCATCACCAACTCCCGGAGTTTACTCAGACTCATATCCATTCAGTCAGTGTTGCCATGCAAGCATCTCATCCTCTGTCATCCCCTTCTCTTCCCACCTTCAAACTTTGCCAGCATCAGAAGACTATTTAAAAAAAAAAAAAAAAAACTAACCAAATATTTTGCGATTCTCTGATGGCTCAGTTGGTAAAGAATCCACCTGCAATGCAAGAGACCCCGGTTCAATTCCTGGGTCAGGAATATCTGCTGGAGAAGGCATAGGCTACCCATTCCAGTCTTCTCTTGGTCTTCTCTTGTGGCTCAGGTGGTAAAGAATCAGTGTGCAATGCTGAGGAGCTGGGTTTGATCCTTGGGTTGGGAAGACCGCCTGGAGAAGGGAAAGACTACCCACTCCAGTAAGGCCTGGAGAATTCCATGGACTATGTACCCATGAGGTCACAAAGAGTCAAACATGACTGAGTGACTTTCACTTCTTCAATTCTTCAACCAGATATTTTGAAGCTGAATAATAAATGAATGGGCTTCCCAGGTGGCACTAGTGGTAAAGAACCTATCTGCAAGTGCAGGAAATGTAAGAGACTCGGGTTCGATCCCTGGGTCCGGAAGATCCCCTGGAGGAGTGCATGGCAACCCACTTCAGTATGCTTGCCTGGAGAATCCTGTGGACAGAGGAGCCTGGTGGGCTACAGTCCATAGAGTCACAAAGAGTCAGACATGAGTGAGGCGACTTAACATGCACAATACAATGAGTAAACTGAAGAATTCAACAGAGACTCAACAACAGACTTGACCAAGGGAAAGAAAAAGACAAAAGAATCAATGTGTTAGAAGGAAGATCACTTGAAAGCATCCAAATCGAGGAGCCAAAAGAGAATGAAAGGAATATAGAAAGCCAGTGGACACCATAAAGAGAAACAGTGTACGGACTGGAGTCACGGCAGAAGAAGTGAAGCAGAAAAGAATTAAGGGCTGAGGACTTCCCTGGTGGAGTAGTGGGTAAGAATCCACCTGCCAATGCAGGGGATATGGGTTCAATCCCTGGTCCAGGAAGACTCCACATGCCGCAGAGCAGCTACGCCAGCATGCCACAGCTGCTGAAACCTGTGCACACAGCCTGTGCTCTGCACCAAGAGAAGCCCCTGCAGTGAGAAGCCTGTGCACTGCAGCGAGGAGTAGCCCCTGCTCACCCCAGCTAGAGAAAGCCCGCATGCATCAAGGAGACCTAGCACAGCCAAAAGTAAATAATTAAAACAGAAAGACAGGCTGCGGATTTCCAAACCTGGGGAAAGATCTGGACATCTAAGATCAAGAAGCTAATAAGTCACCCCAAAATTTCAATCCAAAGCAACCTTCTCCAAGACTCACAGAGTACTGTTCAAATGCAAAGAGAAAGAGAGAATTCTAAAAGTCTAAAGAGAAGAAAAGAATTCTGTCACCCAAGAGGACTCCCATAAGGAGATCAGCAGATATATCCAAAGAAACCTTGCAGACCACAACAGAAGGATATGTAACATACTCCACTCTCACTCAGGGGAAAGCAGCTCCCAGGGAGGGACAGGAGAGGGCACGGAGAAAGGGCTCCCTACAGAGTCACAGCAGATCCTGGGAGGGGAAAGGACTGTCCCAGGCCCCCAGCACATCAGGAAATGAGTCACAGGGACCAGGGCAGGGACTTGGGAACTTATACACATGGGGCTGCACGTCAACTGATCTTTACAAACAGAGGGACAAGTTGTTCATGGAAGGACTGATGAAGCTGAAACTCCAATACTTTGGTCACCTGATATGAAGAGCTGACACGTCTGAAAAGACCCTGACGCTGGGAAAGAGAGAAGATGAGAGGAGAAGGGGACGACAGAGGATGAGATGGTTGGATGGCATCACCGACTCAATGGACATGTTTAGGTAGACTCCGGGAGTTGCTGATGGACAGGGAGGCCTGGCGTGCTGCGGTCCATGGGATCACAGAGTCAGACACCAGTGAGCGACTGAACTGAACTGAACTGAACTGAACAGACAAGAGGCCCCTCTCCTGGATGCGGGCTTCTCTGCTCCTTAATGGACACCTGGTGGGAACAGGTGAGGCCAGCAGGCAGAGCCTCTCACAGAGCCCAGTGCTAGGCAGACATGGCAACAAGCAGAGGGGAGCTCAAGAGATGGGGGAGAGGAGCCAGAGAGAGACAGGCAGGTGTACAATTATCTCTGATCCAGTTACATGCAGCGGCCATGACACCCAGCCCTGTGGACACCCTGTGTGCTTCACAGACCAACGGACTCAGTCCCTGCTCAGCAGCTCTGTTCCTCTCACACAGACAGGCTCCACCTCCCCTCACACACACACACACACACACACACACACAGGCTCACACACTCCCCCCCACACACACAGCCTTACACACCCTCACACACTTCTCAGTCACCCACACTCACCCACACATACTCCTCACACACCTTAATACATCACTTGCACACTCCTCACACACTCCACAAACTCATACACTCTTCACACCCACATACACCCTCACATATACACAGCCTCACACACTCACACACACACTCTTCATACCCTCACACACACACACCCTCACACCCTCCTCACCTGCACACATACACACACAATCACAGAGCCTACAGGAGCGAAGTGACAGGAAACACGGGGACCCAGGGGCAGTGCTCACACACCAGGCACGTGGAACGTGTGGGAACAGCCCAGAGTCTCTGCTGAGCTCAGTCGCTGGACCTTCCACACACTGGGGGCCACTGGGACCCTAGAAGCTCCCTGAAAACAAGGGAGACAGTGGAGGGACTCAGGCTGACCCAGCTCGGTCCAGACCAAACCTCACTGCTCTGTAAAATCTGCCGCTATGACCGATAGACACCCCCATAGGAGAGGAACCAGTATTCACATAAGCATGGTTCTTTTTTGGTCAGAAACACTGAGGCTCAGCTCCAGAACTCCAGACACCTGCCTGGTGTGGACCCAGGACAGAGGGGCAGCTCTTACCTTGACCACCCACCACGGTGCCGAGGAGGAAGACACAGAGTCCCTGCAGGGAGAGGGGTCTGCCCAGAGCCATCCTGACCCCACGTTCTCAAGGTCACAGTCCCAGCTGCAGGATCAGCCTGCGAGAGGGCGTCAGGGTGACGACTGGGGTCTATATAGACCACCCCTTACACCCTCCCTCCTGAGAGCCAATAGCGATGCCTTTCACCATTTCAGGCACAGTTGGAGGCTGCATCAGCCACTTTCTGCAGCTCAGACACCAATGAGCTTCTGAATCTTCAACATCTCCTTATATGAGCAACACGGTCCTTTAACCTTCTGCTTCTGTAGTCCTACGAGCTGGGTCCCACCACTGGGACTGGGTAGAAATGGTTCATCAAAAATCATGAGTGCCTTTCTCTCCCCTGATCACCCTGGTCAATATCTGAAGACTGTGAGATCTCACAGGGTCTGGGTGTGGGATCTGTTGACCCATGGAGAATAACTTTTGTAGAATCAAGTATTGATCTTCCCCAGCACTGAGCTCAGGATGGAAGCAGAGAACTATAATAAGTCTTTTTTTTTTTTTTTTTTTTAGTTTTTAGCTTTTTAATTTGATGTATAGCATACATACAAAAAAGTTCCCAAAGCATAAATTTTCAGTTCAGTGAATTATTATTAATTGAAAATCAATATGTGCATAAGTAAGTAAGTAAAGTCACTCAGTCGTGTCCGACTCTTTGTGACCCAGTGAACTACAGCCCAACAGGCTCCTCAGTCCATGGATTTCTCCAGGCAAGAATACTGGAGTGTGTTGCCATTTCCTTCTCCAGGGGATCTTCATGACCCAGGGATTGAACCCGGGTGTCCCGCATTGGAGGCAGACGCTTTAACCTCTGAGCCACCAGGAAAGAGATTGCTATTAAAGGAAACAAAGAGAAAGTAGAAGTCGTCATTCAACTCTAGCCCACCAAAATAGGAGCAGGGATCTCTAGAAGAAAACATGGGGCTTCACTGATGGCTCATCAGTAAAGAATCCGCCCACAAAGCAAGAGACGTGGATTTGATCCCTGGGTCGGGAACATCCCCTGGAGAAGAAAATGGCAACCCACTCCAGTATTCTTGCCTGGAGAATTCTGCAGACAGAATGGCCTGGCCAGCTACAGTCCACCATGTCAAAATGAGTTGGGCACAACTAAGTGACTAAACAATGAAAACAAGAAAATTATACTTTAGAAGACTAAAGTTTTCTAAACCTCACATGTACCCCCTTTATATCCTGAGAGTATGGTTTGATAAGATTCAGGATACATTTGTATTTTAAACCATAACTAAAGAAGACGCAAAATATAATTTAAGGGAACAGCTTCAGAGAGATGGGGAAATAGAAAGTCTGCTACATGATAGCTGCAGGCAGGAGGCAAAGAAGGGGTGAGTGAAGCAGAGAAGAGAAAGGGGTTCATGCTGCCTGAAACCAGCAATGAACCCACCTTCTCTGTTCTGCATTTAAGAGGAATGGTGGAGGCAAGAATGGAAGCCCAGGTGGGTTGAAGGGACAGATCCAAGCAGAAGGAATGGTGTCCAGTGTAGCCATTGCTGCCTTGTTCTGTTTCCACTCATCAGAGAAGCTCCCAGATGCTCCCCCAGAAGGTACCCCAGGGATGAATAGAGAGACTGAGAAGGGCCATAAGGTATGCAAGATAGAGCTCCCCCATTGAAATTCAAGGTCATTAATGTGCTGCCCCCTTTCCTCATGCCCCCTCAGGCTCAAGATTCCCATGATGCAGCCCTGTGGTCCACACAAGACCTCCCTGAGGCCCCCTCACCCTGACTCGGTCTTTTCAGCACAGATGTGGAAGGAAGCATCTGTGACACACAGGCCCCAGAGTCCCCACCAGAGCTCAGAGATGGCCGTCACCCACAGCCCCCCTTAAGGTCTCAATAGGGCCAACACTGAGGGCAGCTGCAGGTTAGTCCACAGCCCTGCCACATCCCCCACCAGAGGGATCCCTCATCCCAGTCAGCAGACACAACTTCTCTTTCCCTCCTTTCCTGTCCTTCCTACTTGAGACTTGGGAGGAAAAACAGTTGAACACATGCTTTTCTTTCTCTAAATAGGCTAATATTTACTCATTATTTATGCGAGAATCACTTCCTTGTCATCTGGTCCTCTCACTCTCAAGCCCCATGACTGTACCTGACCCCATCTCCTTCTATATCTGGATCGCTAACAGATTAATCATAAAAATAGATTATAAATATCAAAATCAAAATTTAAACTCAGTTGTTGAAGTAAGACCAGGATCTGCTCAGTCACTTGGAATTGATGCTCTACTCCCTCTGGGCCCCGAGTCATCATTCCTTACCCAGTTATGGACTCCACACCATCACCAGAACCACCAGACAGACACCTAGAACACGGGACATGCTTCCTGGGGTCCAGTATCCCTCCCACAGGATGACACAACCAGGTACACATGGTCTCAATTTGGGATGAAGATCTCACAGGGAAGATGCTGTTAGCAGCTCCAGACACTTTTTAGAAAGAGGTAGGCTATAAGGAGTGACAAACTCAGGGCTGGCAGCCTGTCCCCACAGCACTCTCTACCCCAGAGCTGGGGGTGCAGGGTCAACATGGACCAACTCCCCCTTGGATGAAGCTACATCTTTCTGACACAAGGAAATCTCAGCATCCAATCTCATCAAAGATTTGAAGGAGGAAAGTGTTAGGGAGGACACTAACCCAGCTGTGTCCACAATGAACATGAGAGAGTGCAGTACAGGGGTCAGGAAAACAGGCTCGGGAGCCAGACTGCCTGGTCTTGACTCACAGTTTAGCCACATGCCAAGTGTGGGCCTTGAACAGGGTTCTTACACTCTCTGATTAGTAAAAGGAGGGTTATGATCCTACCAAGATGACTGATTATGGTGAGGATTAAGTGAGTTGGCATTAGTATGTGATAGGACAACACTAGTTAACAGTAGTACATGTGCTGATGCTGATGTGCTCATTCGTGACCAACACCTTGCGAACCCATGCCAGGTTCCTTTGTCCACAGAAGTTTCCAGGCAATAGCAGTAGTACATAGTAGTAGTAGTATGTACTACTGTTAACTTGCTTTCCTGATGGCTCAAATGATAAAGAATCTGCCTGCAATGCAGGAGATCTGAGTTCGATTCCTGGGTCAGGAAGATTCTTTGGAGAGGGAAATGACAACCCACTTCGGTATTCTTTCCTGGGAAACCCCATGGACAGAGGAGCCTGGAGGGGCCACAGTCCATGGAGTCACAATGAGTTGGTCACAGCTGAGCGACTAACACACACACACACACACACACACACACACACACACACACACGTAGTAGAGAAGCAATGTTAGGGCATCTCCCACCATCTCATCCTAGGAACCCCAGGACTCTAGAACAGGAATTCCATTCTGTTACCTGGAGCCTTGACCGAGGCTGTCAGAACTCTCCCAGGAGTCACATGCTGTGATGGTCATTGGTGCCAATCAGAATTGTGAGTCTTCCACACGTCACTTCTTCTCTCTTTGCCCCATGTAACTGCTCAAGAACCTCGACCTTACCATTGGTGAGCTTTTGTGAATTAAGTTGTTTACTTAATCATTTTACTTTATAAACTTGAATGTACTTGGTAAAACATTTTGTGTCTAATTCAACTCCATATCCCCAATGCTTGGCTAACTAAAAATCGTAATGATGTCTCTTGTATACCTGAATGAATGAATGTTAGCCTGGTATTTTACACAAATCATTTCAATCAAAAAGAAATCCTTTGAGAAATAGTTTAACTTGTTGTGAGGATGTAACAGCACAGTGCAAGCTGCATCATTCATTTGAATGATATTTCAATACTGTTAAATTGTATGAGCTATATATGGTTCACTTCAACACCTTTCTGCAATGAATGCAGTAAATTACAATGACTAGAAACAACCAAGCCCCAGTACAAGAGCAGTGCTGAAAGAGCCAGCTCTAAATATGCATAAACGCTGCAAATTTCTCTCTATATCTGAAGATAAAGAAGACAAGCCACAGAACACTGACAGGTGAGGACCATGAAGCCTCCTGTTCTGGTCTTAATCAGATACGGCCGAGTGGTCAGGATGTTTATGTATTTATCATTTGACACATTTCCAATTCAAACCACACACAACTGTAACAGGAAGAAATTTTGTTGTAAAAAACCTTAAACACCTTCCAGGTTGAATTAGAAGTACAGAAGTAAAGAGCAGAAAGATCTTGTTCTTTTACTTAGGCTAACTATTTGTCCTTATGGATTGTAAGGCAATACAACATATAGCAATATTATTCCCAAATCACCGTGAGAAAATGGTGGTCAGAGGTTCAGTAATCTCTTTGTTAGGAAAGTTAATAATTAAACCTGCTTGCTTGAGGAAAATTTCCTTAGGACCAATCAGACAGATTAAAATACAAAATATTTTTAAATTAATAAAGAGATATACATGTTTCAATGCCATTCTCCCAAATCATTATGGGGAGGGAGGAGGAAGGGAGGTTCAGGATGGGGAACACATGTATACCTGTGGCGGATTCATGTTGATGTATGGCAAAACCAATACCATATTGTAAAGTAATTAACCTCCAATTAAAAGTAAATAAATTTATATTTTTAAAAAGAGGCAAAACCAATACAATATTGTAAAGTAAATAATAATAATAATAATAAAATAAAATCTGAAAATAAAAAGAGGTATACAACTCTAAAGGAAAATTATTAACTGAGTTGTTACACCAAAGCGCTGGAGACCCCCTTCACCATCTGCGTTCCTTACATGGATGGGACCGAGGGTAGTAAAGACTACTTTACCAAAGACCACTTCATCACAAGAGCATGAAGGAAAGAGCAAGGTCATGAGCTTGTGAGGTCCAGCCCATCATCTCTGTTCAGCCCTTTACAGTCTATAACCAGAAACATCGAACAAAGAGTGTGGCACTGAATTGGCCTCATTCATTCCTCCATAGTGCAACATCAGATACCAGAGACAAGAGCAGATCAAAGCTACTAAATCAAAGACAAGCAGATTCTAAGTGGAGAGCATGCTGACCAAGGGTCCTTCCCTGCCGTTGTTGGAAAGGAAGAAGCCCTCCCACCCCAGACACCATCTGTGGGAGGAGAGACAAGAAGACGCCTCCTGAAATACAGGAAAACAAGTCTCAGCAGGGAGCTTGAACTAGAAATGACAAGACAGTTATTACCATGAACCCGAGCTAAGTTGAGGGATAAATTTTAAATGGGAGAGTCTCTGTTAACTTCATGGAACATTCAGTCCACACATACATCCCTTGCTAGTGCACAAGATGAAATCAGTGATAAAAATAGAGAATATTAATTTATGTATATTTCAATTCTAGAGGACCCATTTTTAAGCCCATTACAGAAAGAAAATTCATAAATCTCTTGTTTTTAAAAGCACAGAATTGTCATATTTCTGGACTCTTTCTAATTCCTTCATCTCAAAGTTACTGCTGTGTTTATTTAATCTGTAAAACCTTGCTCACTGTCTCTAAAGTGGGTGCTCTTGAGAAGAAGTATTGTGTCTTACTTTTCAATATCTCTTTAAAGTCAAGTAAAGACACATAGAGAGTAGTGGATAAATAAAGAAATGAATGCATAAACAAATGCTGAAAATCACCCTGCAGTTAGTGATATGAGTGGGGAGGGTGTGGGGAGGGAAGGGAGACACAAATCTGACTACTCCCACTCAGCACAGACAGAAGTGGAGTAAGGAGTCAGAGACACACCAGACGAAGGAACCAGATACAGAAGGCCTTCTTCAAATCCCATTCTGGGGACAGTCTAATGGCATTTAATTTCTGCACAAAATTGTACCTCAGAAACTTCACCAAGGCAAGAAAAAAAAATGTCAGCATTGCTACCAAGGATGTGGCATCAATAGTAATATCATCAAATAGCTGTTTTTCTATCTCCCAGTGACTCATTCTGGCCAATGAAATGTGGGTGTTGCCACCTGTGTCACTTCTGAGCAGAGGCATGGAAACCCCGCGCGACTCTCTAGTTTCTCTCCTTCCTGCCCCAGAAGCTGCGTGTTCCACATGGTACACATGTGAGCCTGTGGAGCCTCACTACCCACAGCACGTTTGCAGGTTGGTGATGAATGTGTGTGTGCACGTGTGTGTTCCTTCTGAGACTTGGGAGTCAGTTGTTCCAGCATCAGAACAGAGCCTATTCTGAAGACTTGAAAGGAAGACAGAATCTGTCCCATGAAGCAGGTACTTTCCTGGATCTCCTCTTCCTTCTGTGTCTTCACCCCAAGCTGCTCCCTCAGGTCTCACCTTGATTCCTCTTGGGGGCTTGGTTGATTCCTAGCCACCATGACTGACTGACCAACATCTAGATCTAAACTTCTGTTTAAGAGCATCCACAGCTGGTGCAGCTCCTCTTCCCATTACATTAGTCTGTGCTGACGGTTGTGCTTCCATTTCCCCATTTTTGTCTCTGAGCATCTTGACCTTCATCCTGAAACAGCTCTCCTTTGCTCTGAATTAGTCAGTTCATCATCTTTGATCTTATTTTTACATTCCACCAATCCTGTACTAATGAAAAAGAAGCATGTACTTTCCAAACCTCTTCTGTTTCTTCTTGATTTATGGAACAAATCTGATACCTGGATTTAGTTCTCCATGTAGTTAATTAAATTCTTCATCTTTGGGTAAGAAATAATTTTGCTGAATGTTTTTTTTTTCCCTCAACTGAAGAAAATGGCACATTCAAAACCTATCTCCTTGTGACTATGTAACCAAAAGGTATGTGGGAGAGGTCTGGCTGCTAACCGCTCAAAAGCCAGTATACAGGCCAGACTGGAGGAAAGGAAAGTTCGTTTTGTTTCAGATGCCAGCAACTGGCGGGGAGGGTGATGGACATTTGTACAAGGGCCAACTCCGTCCACCCCATGACAAGAAGAGGGTGAGAGCTTCTATAGACAGAGCTGGGGTGGGGGGAGGTTATATGCAGAAACAGCACAGTCATCGCTAAAAGGCATCTTCAAATTGTTCATCAGTGGTCTGATTAGCATCATCTTGGTTGTTTTCAGTTCAGTTCAGTTGCTCAGTCAAGTGCAATTCTTTGCGACCCATGGGCTGCAGCACACCAGGATTTCCTGTCCATCACCAACTCCCAGAGCTTGCTCATACTCATGTCCATTGAGTCAATGATACCATCCAAAACACCCATGGGTTGTTTTAGGTACAGTTAATCTTTTGTTCCCATGTCTTTGTGGTCAGTTCTCAGAACTGTGGGTGCTCAAGTCCTGGGTACAGCGCAGTCATCATGTAGTTCACTGCTCCACCTGGTGTTCTGTATCTATAAGAAGCTCCAGGACATGGCTCAGAATATCATCCATAACCCTTGAGAAAGAACTAAAGGTCCTTACTGTGCTTAATGACCACATTATTATTCTTTAGTCTCCTCTGACCGTTTTCCTTTCTTTCCATGTTTCTCGCTTCTCCAATTAAACGTATTCTTTGACTAAAGTTTTCCACAGGCAAAAGGCAGGCAGAAGACACGGTGAGGGGCAAGGATCATAGAGTCCTCTCTGTTTCAACCACAGCCATAGGGCCCCCTTGGGACTTGGAAGGGGCTGGAGCAAGGAGAGGCTCTGAAGAACACGCTTCATTAACTTCATGATTAACCCACCTCTGCTCAGAGCTGATGTAATTACCACCTGCAGAGCTATTGAGCCCTTGTGGGTGGTGACTCTTAAACCACTGAGACCTAAGGTCAGTGCCTCTGGGGTGGCGCTCAGAGTTCAAAGCCTGAGTGATTACTCAGACTCAAAGTCTATGAACTGAGGCTCTATCGCATGTGGAACTTTGGTGCAGCTGAGTCCTGCCCGCAGACCAACATCAAAGACTCTGTGAACAGATCTCTTTTCCTTGTCATCGAATACTTCCCAATCTGGGCATGCTAACCAAGGTGCCTGCAGTCTGCAGGCATTGTCTGAGGCCTTGCTAGGGCCCAGGATTGGAGTGAGGCCTGTGCCTGTGTATAAGCTCTGTATTTCCCCTCTCTATAACTTAACAGATGCTCAGCTAATATTTATTGAATGGCTGAGTGGCACTGTACTAAATGTTTAAGAGCAAATTGTCTTAAATATAAAGAAATGTTTCTGAGAACATCATTTAGCTAATATTTTTGTTTTAAAGGCATAGTTCAGTTCAGTTCAGTTCAGTTCAGTCACTCAGTCATGTTCGACTCTTTGCGACCCCATGAATCGCAGCACGCCAGGCTTCCCTGTCCATCACCATCTCCCGGAATTCACTCAGACTCATGTCCATCGAGTCCGTGATGCCATCTAGCCATCTCATCCTCAGTCGTCCCCTTCTCCTGCCCCCAATCCCTCCCAGCATCAGAGTCTTTTCCAATGAATCAACTCTGCATGAGGTGGCCAAAGTAATGGAGCTTCAGCTTGTTTCTTGCAATTAGCAAGGCAAGATTTGATTTTCAAAAACAAGCAGCTTATCACCAACAAATATGTCACAACAAACACTGCAAATCTCTATCTCTAAGGATACATAAGACAAACCACAAAGTACCTACATGTGGCTTCTTAATAAGTCTTAATCAAACCCAGCTGAGGAGACAGGATATTCATATGGCTTATTAATGGCAGTTTTCCATTAAAACCACACAGCAATATCACAGGAAGAAAATTTGCGATTAAAACAGTACAGCTGCACCATCGATATGACATAAGGAAGGAGATGAGGGGCCAAAAGATTTCTTTGACTTAAAATAAGACAGCTTAATTAGTCTTTTACTTTTTGAAGGAGAGTCCTCTTGGGATGATCTTGAAAGATGATGTGGAGACCAGGACAACTCAACTGTTCTGCACAGCAGTTAGAACTGTGAAATGATAATTTTGGATAATGTTGCTCTTTGAGTCCCTTCTTGTTACTTTTTGTTAGTCTACTGTAGGTTTTTACATTTTTGTTGCCACATGGCTCACATAAAACATCTTAGAGGAACAACAGTATATACTACACTGATAACAAGTTAATTCCAATGACATGCAAAAGCTCTACCTTTTTATCCCCTTCTACGCATTTTGTTTTGATGTCAATTTACCTCTCTCTATATTGTATATCCACTATCAAAATATTTTTCTCTATAGCTATTTTAATACTTTCTTTAGACTAAAGCTAACTGGTCAGCACACTACCATATTTCAACATTAGAGTATGCTGAATTGGATTCAGCACTTACAAGTCTGTTGCATATTTCTACTTCTTCCATATAAAAATTAGCATCCTTCATTTAGTTTGAAGAATTCCCCTTGGCAATCTTGTAAGACAAACCTAATGTTAGTGAATTTCCTCAACTGTTATTTCCCTCAACAGGATATTCATGATTTGACTTTATATCAGGAAAGTCTTTATATCATCTTCATTTATGAAAAACACCCTTCCTGAGAAAATTATTCTTGGTTGGTAGGTTTGTTTGTTTTGTTTTGTTTTTTTCATAAGATTGAATATATCATTCCTTTCTCTCCTGGACTGTCAGGTTTCTACTGAGAAGTCCACTGATATTTTTAAGGGAATTTCTTTTTTGTGAGCATTTACTTTTCTCTTGCTGCTTATAGAATTCTCTCTTTTTCTGGATTACAAGTAATGTGTCTTGGGGATGATCGTTTTGAATGAACTCTGAGGAGTGACCTATTAGCTACATGAACTTGGATGTCTAAATCTCATCGGATTTGGGACTTTTCTGGTATTATTTCTTGAAGTGCAATCTCTGTCCCTTTCTCCCTCTCTTCTCCTTCTGGGACTCCAATACTGTGCAGGTTGTTTCTGTGAATGTTGCCCCATAGTTCACACAGGTCCTTTCACACTTTTTCATTCCTCTCTTCCTTTGTCCCCTGGCTGGGTACTCTCAATGGTCCTGCCTTCTGAGTTACAGGGTCTTCTGCTGTTGTTGATGCTCTAGGTAGCATTTTTCATTTTGTTGCATGTCATTCATTGTAGTCTTAAGCAACTGATCCAACCAGTCCATCCTAAAGGAAGTCAGTCTTAAATATTCATTGGAAAGACTGATGCTGAAGCTGAAACTCCAATATTTTGACAACCTGATGCGAAAAACTGACTCATTAGGAAAGACCCTAATGCTGTGAAAGATTGAGGGCAAGAGGGGAAGGGGACAATAGGGGATGAAACGGTTGGATGATGGCATCACCGACTGAATGGACATGAGTCTGGGAAAGCTCTAGGTGCTGGTGATGGACAGGGAAGCCTGGCATGCTGCAGTCCATGGAGTCGCAAAGAGTTGGACATGACTGAACCACTGAACTGAACTGAATCTTAAGCATCTGAATTTCTGTTTGGTTCATTTTTCTGTTTTGTTCCTTCTGTTATTCTCTTTGCCTCATTGCAAAGCTTGAGGGATCTCAGTTCCCTTACTGGCATTGAATCCAGACCACAGCAGCAAATGCATCGAATCCTAACCACAAAACCATCAGCAAACTCCCTGTTTACTTCCTTTCTTATGATTTCTATCTCTGTTAAAAAAAATCTGAATTTATTCTGTGAAGCAACACCCTAGCTCAACAATTACTGAGCTTGAGCTGTAGGACCCGCAAATCACAAGTAGGAGGCGATGCTGCAACCCCTGAAGCCTGGGTGCCTAGAACCTGTTCACAGTAAGAGAAGCCCTCGCATAGAGAAACCTGCTGGCTGCATTTAGAGAAAGCCCATGTGCAGCAACAAAGACTCAGTGCAACCAAAAATTAAAAACAATAATAATGATGATGATAATTTTTTTATCTTATTTTCTTCATATGTTGTCTTCCTGAATTTAATCGTTTATCTGTGTTTTCTTGGAGTTCACTGAGCTTCTTGCATGTGTGCCTTATTTCATCATATGGCATCTATTTCATCACTTCCCAAGTGAATAGCCATGTGAGCTGCCCTGGAAGAAGCCCTGGGTATCTTCCTATCCCCAAGCACAGCCTAGAACTATGAAGACTGCAAGCGTGAGTGGAGGCTGGAGCCCTAGAAACCATCCAGAGTCATCAACCAAGTAACTGGGTGGGTCCAGCTCACAACCAGGCCAGCACTCTCAGGTTTTATATTAGCTTAGCAGCTTCCCCACATGTCCACAGTGGAACTGGCCAGGGAGTGGGGGATGCATGGGGGAGTTACGGGGTTAGTGCTGTGTAAATGTAATCTTTACTTTGCCACTTCTTCATGACAGCTCTCTCTACCCTGAGGAGTCACAGCAGGATCACAATTATATTTTCAGTAGTAACCAGATTAAAGCAATCTTGAAACAACCTTGAAACATCTGAAAAAAAGATGTTTTCAAAGAAGCCCCTTGGTCTGAAATTCTTCCTCTAAGAGATCAGTCATGTCAGATGCCTCCATCCATATCTCTGAAACATAAATAGCCAAATGTTCCTGATCTTTCTATCTACATCCATTCTTCTGGATCCCCTCTGCCTAGGTCTCCACTTTCTTGCCCTCTTGTCCCACTTGAATACAGGGTGTGGCTGAGCACCAATTTGTCCTCCATCAACTTGAAGATGTATATGTACTGATATAATTCACTTAGAAGGAGAGATCCTTGGAGAGACAAGAAATAGCAGCATCCTGAAGAAATAGTAGGAAGAGATGGAGAAGAAAGAATGGATTTATAAGGATTGGATAACCAAATAGACATGGGAGATGAGCAAAGAGGTGTCTGTATCCACTAAAGGAATAAATGAGAGATGAAAAAGGAAGAGGTAGTTATGTACAGTTAGATTTTTAATTGGCCTGTGAATATTGAGGCAGGATAAGGAAAGCTGTATCCATTCTCTCCCACCAGCCAACCTTTCACTTTGAAACTCACACCCAGTCTGGTGTTCAAGAACAAGTTACAAACTCAGAGATGTTTAGAATTGTTTTTTTTTTTCCCCATGAGTTCATCTTGTTAGGAAGGAGTGTGTGAATATGGACCAAGTTTACATCCTTTTCTAAATATGAGTGACCTGGAGCACTTGGGAGCATGCCCTCATTAGCCTCTAAGACAGGTGACACAGCAGGTCAGCTCACTCATCTTGCATTTCCTTTGAGGAAGATGGCATTTGAGGGCCAATCCTCTAAAAGCATTTGGCATGGAGCTTGCTAAATTAACAGCACAGCAAAAAGTTAATTTCTTCATAATATTTCATTTTGAGCAATTTCCATATGACACAATTACAGGTCACCACTACTCTATTGAAATACAGGCAATTAGAATATCTGAGGCTTCATCTCATATTTAATACAGCATCACGAGAAAGTCACTGGGGATGTTCCCAGGGCACTGAGTTCAACATCATCGTACCCAGCGTCCCCTTTCTTCCCCTGGAGCAGCCAGAGGCTCTCTTCTCCTTCCCCAGGATCAGCAGCCTCTCTGGAGAAGTTCAGACAAGAGCCTGAAATAGAAAAGAGAAGTTTGATTAGAACGGAGACACGAGGATAGGACAGAACCCTCTGGTGGAAGGGAGTCAAGCAAGTGCTTATGACAAAGCATCCCTGCGTCCCAGGTGTGGGGAGGGAGGCTCAGGCTATTTCACGTGAGTTTCAGTGAGGATGGATCCCAGCTGTCCTCTCAGATCCAGTTCATGTGGTCTCCTGGGCCTCCGTGCATGTGGAAATCCTGCATCACAGGAGACCTGTGCTCAGGGGCTCTGGGAGACCTGCTTCCAGGCAACACAATACCAAGGAGATGCCCAGCAATGGTAAGAATCATAAAAAGGAATCCAAATTGTTCTCCTTTCACAGGCGATAGATGCAAGTTCACAATAAGAGGGAGACTGGAAACAGGAAAAATCTGAATTCCTCACCCACAACCCAAGCCTGCTCTTAGTTGACTTGACTCCTGTTCCCAAATGTCCACAAATAGTATCACAGGTGCAGCCGCAGATATCTCCTCCCCAGAAACTACACAGGCCCTCAGATGGAGAAATACTCTTTTCTAGAGAATGAGTGTCTTCTCACAGCTACTGAAATATCAGTTTGTCACACAGTCAAAGGCTTTGGCATAGTTAATAAAGTAGAAATAGATATTTCTCTGTAACTCTCTTGCTTTTTCGATGATTCAGCGAATTTTGGCAATTTGATCTCTGGTTTCTTTGCCTTCTCTAAGTCCAGCTTGAACATCTAGAATTTCATGGTTCATGTCCTGTTGAAGCCTGGCTTGGAGAATTTTGAGCATTACTTTGCTAGCATGTGAGATGAGTGCAATTGTGCAGTTGTTTGAATATTCTTTGGCATTGCCTTTCTTAGGGATTGGAATGAAAACTGACCTTTGGCAGTTCTGTGGCCACTGCTAAGTTTTCCAAATTTGCTGGCATATTGAGTGCAACACTTTCACAGCATCATCTTTTAGGACTTGAAAGAACTCAACTGGGATTCCATCACTTCCTCTAGCTTTGTTCGTAGTGATGCTTCCTAAGGCCCACTTGACTTCACATTCCAGGATATCTGGCTATAGGTGAGTGATCACACCTTCATGATTATCTGAGTCATGAAGGTTTTTTTGTATAGTTCTTCTGTGTATCCTTGCCACCTCTTCTTAATATCTTCTGCTTCTATTAGGTCCATAATATTTCTGTCCTTTATTGTACCCATCTTTGCCTGAAACATTCCCTTGGTATCTGTAATTTTCTTGATGAGATCTCTAGTCTTTCCCATTCCATGGTTTCCCTCTGTTTCTTTGCATTGATCAGTGAGGAAGGCTTTCTTATCTCACCTTGCTATTCTTTGGAACTCTGTATTCAAATGGATATATCTTTCTTTTCTCTTTTGGTTTCACTTCTTTTCTCAGATATTTGTAAGACCTCCTCAGACAGCCATTATGCCTTTTTGCATTTCTTTTTCTTGGGGATGGTCTTGATCCCTGCCTCCTGTACAATGGCATGAACCTCTGTCCATAATTCATCAGGCACTCTGCCTATCAGACTTAATCCCTAAATCTATTTCTCACTTCTACTGTATAATCATAAGGAATTTGATTTAGGTCATACCTGAATGGTCTAGTGGGTTTCTCTACTTTCTTCAGTTTAAGTCTGAATTTGGCAATAAGGAGTTCATGATCTGACCCACAGTCAGCTCCCAGTCTTGTTTTTGCTGACTGTATAGAGCGTCTCCATCTTTCGCTGCAAAGAATATAATCAATCTGATTTTGGTACTGATCATCTGATTATGTCCACATGTAGAGTCCTCTCTTGTGTTCTTGGAAGAGGGTGTTTGTTATGACCAGTGCGTTCTCTTGGCAAAACTCAATTAGCCTTTGCCTTGCCTCATTTTGTACTCCATGGCCCAATTTGGCTGTTACTCCAGGAATCTCTTGACTTCCTACTTTTGCATTCTAGTCCCTTATAATGAAAAGGACATCTTTTTTAGGTGATAGTTCTAAAAGGTCATGTAGGTCTTCATAGAACAGCAATTTCAGCTTCTTCAGCATTACTGATTTGGCATGCTGATAAGTCGCTTCAGTCGTGTCCGACTCTGTACGACCCCACAGACGGCAGCCCACCAGGCTCCCCCATCTCTGGGATTCTCTAGGCAAGAATACTGGAGTGGGTTGCCATTTCCTTCTCCAATGCATGAAAGTGAAAAGTCAAAGTGAAGTCGCTCAGTTGTGTCCAACTCTTCGCGAGCCCATAGACTGCAGCCTACCAGGCTCCTCCGTCCATGAGATTTTCCAGGCAAGAGTACTGGAGTGGGGTGCCATTCGGCATAGACCTAGATAATTGTGATATTGAATGGTTTGCCTTCATGTATGAGACAGTGCAAAGATATTATTAAAACACTTGTTCCACCTTTGAATTTGGTCCAGTTCAGTTCAGTCACTCAGTCATGCCTGATTCTCTGTGACCCCATGGACTGCAGTACACCAGGCTTCCCTGTCTGTCACCAACTCCCAGAGCTTGCGCAAACTCATATCCATCGAGTCGGTAATACCATCCAGCCATCTCATCCTCTGTCATCTCCTTCTCCTCCTGCCTTCAATCTTTCCCAGCATCAGGGTCTTTTCTAAGGAGTCAGTTCTTTGCATCAGTTGGCCAAGGTATTGGAGCTCAGTCCTACCAATGACTATTCAGCTCATTCAGCTTTACTTCAGCTCAGTCCTACCAATGAATATTCAAGATTGATTTCCTTTTAATTGACTGGGTTGATCTCCTTGCCATCCAAGAGTCGCTGAAGAGCCTTCTCCAACACTACAGTTCAAAAGTATCAATTCTTCAGCACTTAGCTTTCTTTTAAATATGCTCAATTAATCGATAAGTTTCTCTTTTGGCCATAACACAATGCTTGCGGGATCTTAGTTCCTTGACCAGGGTTGAACCTAGGCCCTAGCAGTGAAAGTGCAGAATCCTAACTTCTGGACCACCAGGAAATTCTGTAATCTATAAATCTTCATGCAAGTATATCACATATAAAGTGATAAGTTTATGTCACATTATGGAGACATAAATGCCAAAAGCAGAGTGATTCCTCACTCCTTGCAAGGAGTCTGACAGCATTAAATATGGCATATGGTCAAGATGATGCTACCAAATGTATGAGATTACCTATATTTTGAATATCTAGGGAGGCTGGGCATTGAGGAGCACAAATTCACTCTTTCCAGATAGAAAGATTGCAGGAGATCAACTGACCCCACTCACCTGTCTGAGAGGACCTCACCCCATCCTCCTTCCCTGGGGGCACTTCCTCCTCACTCCCCTGAGAGGCAGGAGGAGTTCCAGGCACTGGTACTTCTTCAACATCATCGTAATTTTCAGCAGGGACATCAGTCCTCTGATCTGGGGGTTCCAAGAGCAGACAAGGGAGTGTATGAAACCACAGTAAGTGGGTTGGTCTGGGGAATACCAAAGGTACCATCTGACCCAGAGTTTCTGAGTTTCTGAATAGAAGCACCAGTCACTCCTTGTTTCAAAAGACTTTTTTCTCTAAGACCATGTTTCATTTTGATGTGTCCATAAGCCAAAACATGATTTTACATATCTTAGTATTTTCTGGTGGGAACTACATATCTCTAAGCAACTCTTCCTCCCTTGAGCATTGCTAAAGGTCTTTGACAAATTGTGGTTTACAGATGTTAATTTTTTTTTAAACATTGTGTGCCTGTGGAGATTCTGGACCCAGAGAGACCAGCCCCGACATGAGACATCAGAGAACAGTCAGAGAAGGAGAAGGACGAACCCCATCTGGACACAAGGGATGCCTCTGGTTCGTCAAAGGAAAACCATTCCCCTTACATCTCCTCTGAGGGAAACTCTCCTCCCCAAAGCCCAGCCGAGGCAGGTCCACCTCTCTTTCCTGGAGCGGATCTGTAGTCACTGTTGTCCTCGCCATCTCTGGTGTAATACGGCAGTTTAGTGAGTGAGAAATCTGATGGGAAGCCTCATGTGGAGACAAACATCACACAATACACAGAACGACCTGCCCCACACCCACGGGACCTGTGTTAAGGCTGAGAAGGGACAGGCCTGGCTTCTACAGTGTAGACAGAGGCTGGGAGATCACGGGGTTCTGAGAGGCCATCCTGCCTCTCTCGAGGAGCTGTCTCTGTGAGCCTGGGGCACACATGGGGTCTGCAGAGGCTGAGAAAATGTGTATAGCCAGTGGGTGATGACAACCAGAGATCCCAGGAGGGCAGACAGAGACACTCACCTGAGCTGCCCTGACCTTCCTTCTGTGTCAGAAGGTAATCGAGTTCCTCATACACAGCTTCAGCAAGAGCATCTTCATAGCTAGATAAGGCTGAGAGATCACCCAGCAGGTTAGAGAAGCTTCCCCAGATACCCCGATCCAGCCAGCCCACCTTCATCTCCCTGGTGCTCACATGGGGGCTGCCAGGACCTCAGCATCGTCTCCTACCCCGTGTACCATGTCAGCACCTTCTCCCCTCGTCTGACCCTGACTACAGCTCAGCACCAACTTTGTCTGGTCTCACAGGAGAGGCCATGACTTATGAGAGTTCATGCCCCAGTCCTAAGAACCTCTGTCTACTCAGCCCTTAGAGCTCAGCATGGAGCACATGGAGTGTGCAGACTCAGAACTGTACCTGGCCCAGGTTCCCCTCCTCACACCTGCCCCATCTCTTGCCTTCACACACTCTCCCTGGTCCCCAGGTCCCCCTGCAGCCCACCTCTGTGCTCTGCTCTCCATCTGAGCAGCTGAGTCACCAGGATGATGAGGACCAGGAAGAGAAGGGCCCCTAGGATGAAGCAGAGGACCCCAGGCAGGGAGAAGATGCCAGGGAGAGAATTTGAGGTTGTTCTGGTCCCTAAGGAGAACAGGAAAAAGGGCTGGAGATAGTCTTGGGCACAGAAAAATCTCTTGTGTCAGCATTTTCAGGCACTCCGGACAATGGCATCTCAGTCTCAGACAGTGTCAGGGTTCCCCCGGGTCTCGTCCTGAGACAAGTCAACTCCACTCTGGCCAGTGTGGCCCCGAGGCAGAGCTGAGGATTGTCAGGGAGCTGCCCTGCCAAGACAGGCTCTGAAGACCCAGCTCATCCATTCTCCTTGGGCTTCGGGAGACAGAGCATCAAACAATCCAGGGATCTACACCTCACTGATGAGGAGCAACACTCAAGGGCAGGTGGGAGTTCCTTAGATTCTACAGTTGGGAACCAGACTTCCTTGGACCCCGGGCAGGAGAACATTTGGCCCTGGACATCAAGGCAGGGGATTGCCCCAGTGTAATGTCCTGGCTCCCCCCTCCCCCCGCCCACAGCCACGGCTCCTCAGACTCTTTCCTCTTCTGAGCTGTCAGAGAGCCCACAGAACAGGTCCCCAGTATTTGAGTATTCTCTCCTGCCCATGGATGGATCACAGTACCTGCTGTAGTTGCGGGCAAATTTGTCATTACACCTAAAGAGAAAAGCAGTGTTGGAAAGAGGAATTGGCCAGAACGCAGGGCAAACCATTTTTCCCTCCTGAGCCTGAAATCACCCCTCAGTCTCCACAACATCAGTGTCCAGTCCTCCCAGCTCCCCTGTCCTAGATCAGAGCCTCAGCATCCAGGATGTCTGAACACAAATTCCCCACCACGCCCGGCCCAGCCCACTGCCCCCGCACTGCCCCAGCTCACCCAGGGTGGACCCCGAGCCCCTCACTCACCAGAGCACCTCACACCAGCATCCTCCTCATGCTTGCAGTTGCTCTGGCCCCAGGGCTCCGCAGCACAGTCCCACAGGGAGGACTCCCGGCCCCCACATCGCACCTCATCCAGCCAGATGTTCCCATTTCCAGGGCCGAATGTCGCGGCCCACACCGCTTCCAGGGCCTGGCCACAGCCCAGCTGCTGACACACCACCTCGGCCTCTGCCAGGCTCCAGGAGTCATCGCACACGGTGCCCCAGGAGCCGCTGTGCCACACCTCCACCCGCCCTGAGCACTCGCTGTCTCCTCCCCTGAGTCGGAGCTTCTCTCTGTCTGAAAAGGCAGCAGCCCCTCCTGTGACTGCCCTGGTGGGAGGAAGGAGCCCCTGGGAGCCACAGGGGAGGGGGCGGGGCTGACATACCTGTGCAGGGGGCAGCAGCTGGACAGCTCTTAGGTCTTCTTCCTGCAAACAATGGGGAAACACTGGATCAGAAATCACTGAGAGTGGTCCTGTCCCCACATAAGATTATCTAAGGTCTGACTCAGTACAAATAACACATGAAAACACAGGCTCATTATCTCCTGGGCTGAAACATTCACTGCATCTGATCACCAGCTGAAATTACTTTAAATATTTACTTGCTTATCAGTCTTCACACCTGCAGCAAATATAAACACAGACATCTGCAAATGTACACACACTCCTCTGAATGAAGAAGGACCCTGTATATCTTAATGTGCCATGGTTCTGCTATTAGGACAGTGCCTGCACATTCTATGTACTCATTCAACAAATATCTATGGAAAACCATTTCTAAATACCTAGATAGGGGCTTGATAGATATTTATTAAATGAATGGACAAATAAAATTCAGTGAAATAAAATTTCTTTTTTAAAATTCATACTAATCAGTGAAATATTAAACCAAATATAAATTAATGGTAACAGTCTAGGATAATAGTTCACATTAAAAATAATCAGTCCAGAAACAAAGAGTCAATTTATATTCAAAATCTCATGTACATAATTTTAATGGAAAATTATTAGATAGATTATAACTGCTCTTACCTACTATTCAGTGTGACACTGGGCAAGTGAAGACTACTGTTGTAAAAGGAAATTCTCTTTTCTAAATTTATTTTTAATTGGATGATAATTGCTCCACAGTGTAGTGCTGGTTATGTGTGTGTGTGTGTTAGTCGCTCAGTCATGTCCAGCTCTTTGTGACCCTATGGACTGCAGCCCACCAGGCTCCTCTGTCCATAGAATTTTCCAGACAAACATACTGGAGTGGATTGCTATTCACTTCTCCACTGGATCTTTCCAGGGATCAAACTCAGGTCTCCCGCACTGCAGGCAGTTTCTTTGCTGTGTGAGCCACCAGAAAAACCCATACTGTTGGTTAGGAATCTCTTAAAAAGGAAGTATACAGGAAAGACTTAGTAGAATTCTGAGAAGATATATGGACACATATATATACACACTGAGTAAGCCAGAAATTTTTGCAATAGTTAAAAAAAGCCTACTGAGAAAAATTTGTATT